>JAQNBH010000002.1:37818920-38116676 GCA_028752905.1 Cladorhizidae sp. MBARI D1340-BT2 | reverse complement strand
GAGAAGGTTACTTACAACCAGCTGTTAGCAATACTTGTTTGGGTGAAGCACCAGAGAAGGTTACTTACAACCAGCTAATGTTAGCAATACTTGTTTGGGTGAAGCACCAGAGAAGGTTACTTACAACCAGCTACTTGTTAGCAATACTTGTTTGGGTGAAGCACCAGAGAAGGTTACTTACAACCAGCTGTTAGCAATACTTGTTTGGGTGAAGCACCAGAGAAGGTTACTTACAACCAGCTGTTAGCAATACTTGTTTGGGTGAAGCACCAGAGAAGGTTACTTACAACCAGCTACTTGTTAGCAATACTTGTTTGGGTGAAGCACCAGAGAAGGTTACTTACAACCAGCTGTTAGCAATACTTGTTTGGGTGAAGCACCAGAGAAGGTTACTTACAACCAGCTGTTAGCAATACTTGTTTGGGTGAAGCACCAGAGAAGGTTACTTACAACCAGCTGTTAGCAATACTTGTTTGGGTGAAGCACCAGAGAAGGTTACTTACAACCAGCTACTTGTTAGCAATACTTGTTTGGGTGAAGCACCAGAGAAGGTTACTTACAACCAGCTGTTAGCAATACTTGTTTGGGTGAAGCACCAGAGAAGGTTACTTACAACCAGCTACTTGTTAGCAATACTTGTTTGGGTGAAGCACCAGAGAAGGTTACTTACAACCAGCTCTGTTAGCAATACTTGTTTGGGTGAAGCACCAGAGAAGGTTACTTACAACCAGCTACTTGTTAGCAATACTTGTTTGGGTGAAGCACCAGAGAAGGTTACTTACAACCAGCCTGTTAGCAATACTTGTTTGGGTGAAGCACCAGAGAAGGTTACTTACAACCAGCTACTTGTTAGCAATACTTGTTTGGGTGAAGCACCAGAGAAGGTTACTTACAACCAGCTGTTAGCAATACTTGTTTGGGTGAAGCACCAGAGAAGGTTACTTACAACCAGCTACTTGTTAGCAATACTTGTTTGGGTGAAGCACCAGAGAAGGTTACTTACAACCAGCTACTTGTTAGCAATACTTGTTTGGGTGAAGCACCAGAGAAGGTTACTTACAACCAGCTGTTAGCAATACTTGTTTGGGTGAAGCACCAGAGAAGGTTACTTACAACCAGCTACTTGTTAGCAATACTTGTTTGGGTGAAGCACCAGAGAAGGTTACTTACAACCAGCTACTGTTAGCAATACTTGTTTGGGTGAAGCACCAGAGAAGGTTACTTACAACCAGCTACTTGTTAGCAATACTTGTTTGGGTGAAGCACCAGAGAAGGTTACTTACAACCAGCTACTTGTTAGCAATACTTGTTTGGGTGAAGCACCAGAGAAGATTACTTACAACCAGCTACTTGTTAGCAATACTTGTTTGGGTGAAGCACCAGAGAAGGTTACTTACAACCAGCTACTTGTTAGCAATACTTGTTTGGGTGAAGCACCAGAGAAGGTTACTTACAACCAGCTACTTGTTAGCAATACTTGTTTGGGTGAAGCACCAGAGAAGGTTACTTACAACCAGCTACTTGTTAGCAATACTTGTTTGGGTGAAGCACCAGAGAAGGTTACTTACAACCAGCTACTTGTTAGCAATACTTGTTTGGGTGAAGCACCAGAGAAGGTTTACTTACAACCAGCTACTTGTTAGCTAATACTTGTTTGGGTGAAGCACCAGAGAAGGTTACTTACAACCAGCTGTTAGCAATACTTGTTTGGGTGAAGCACCAGAGAAGGTTACTTACAACCAGCTACTTGTTAGCAATACTTGTTTGGGTGAAGCACCAGAGAAGGTTACTTACAACCAGCTGTTAGCAATACTTGTTGGGGTGAAGCACCAGAGAAGGTTACTTACAACCAGCTACTTGTTAGCAATACTTGTTTGGGTGAAGCACCAGAGAAGGTTACTTACAACCAGCTGTTAGCAATACTTGTTGGGTGAAGCACCAGAGAAGGTTACTTACAACCAGCTACTTGTTAGCAATACTTGTTTGGGTGAAGCACCAGAGAAGGTTACTTACAACAAGCTGTTAGCAATACTTGTTTGGGTGAAGCACCAGAGAAGGTTACTTACAACCAGCTACTTGTTAGCATACTTGTTTGGGTGAAGCACCAGAGAAGGTTACTTACAACAGCTGTTAGCAATACTTGTTTGGGTGAAGTACCAGAGAAGGTTACTTACAACCAGCTGTTAGCATACTTGTTTGGGTGAAGCACCAGAGAAGGTTACTTACAACCAGCTACTTGTTAGCAATACTTGTTTGGGTGAAGCACCAGAGAAGGTACTTACAACCAGCTGTTAGCAATACTTGTTTGGGTGAAGCACCAGAGAAGGTTACTTACAACCAGCTGTTAGCAATACTTGTTTGGGTGAAGCACCAGAGAAGGTTACTTACAACCAGCTGTTAGCAATACTTGTTTGGGTGAAGCACCAGAGAAGGTTACTTACAACCAGCTACTTGTTAGCAATACTTGTTTGGGTGAAGCACCAGAGAAGGTTACTTACAACCAGCTGTTTAGCAATACTTGTTTGGGTGAAGCACCAGAGAAGGTTACTTACAACCAGCTACTTGTTAGCAATACTTGTTTGGGTGAAGCACCAGAGAAGGTTACTTACAACCAGCTACTTGTTAGCAATACTTGTTTGGGTGAAGCACCAGAGAAGGTTACTTACAACAGCTACTTGTTAGCAATACTTGTTTGGGTGAAGCACCAGAGAAGGTTACTTACAACCAGCTACTTGTTAGCAATACTTGTTTGTGTGAAGCACCAGAGAAGGTTACTTACAACCAGCTGTTAGCAATACTTGTTTGGGTGAAGCACCAGAGAAGGTTACTTACAACCAGCTGTTAGCAATACTTGTTTGGGTGAAGCACCAGAGAAGGTTACTTACAACCAGCTGTTAGCATACTTGTTTGGGTGAAGCACCAGAGAAGGTTACTTACAACCAGCTACTTGTTAGCAATACTTGTTTGGGTGAAGCACCAGAGAAGGTTACTTACAACCAGCTGTTAGCAATACTTGTTTGGGTGAAGCACCAGAGAAGGTTACTTACAACCAGCTGTTAGCAATACTTGTTTGGGTGAAGCACCAGAGAAGGTTACTTACAACCAGCTACTTGTTAGCAATACTTGTTTGGGTGAAGCACAGAGAAGGTTACTTACAACCAGCTGTTAGCAATACTTGTTTGGGTGAAGCACCAGAGAAGGTTACTTACAACCAGCTGTTAGTAATACTTGTTTGGGTGAAGCACCAGAGAAGGTTACTTACAACCAGCTGTTAGCAATACTTGTTTGGGTGAAGCACCAGAGAAGGTTACTTACAACCAGCTGTTAGCAATACTTGTTTGGGTGAAGCACCAGAGAAGGTTACTTACAACCAGCTGTTAGCAATACTTGTTTGGGTGAAGCACCAGAGAAGGTTACTTACAACCAGCTGTTAGCAATACTTGTTTGGGTGAAGCACCAGAGAAGGTTACTTACAACCAGCTGTTAGCAATACTTGTTTGGGTGAAGCACCAGAGAAGGTTACTTACAACCAGCTGTTAGCAATACTTGTTTGGGTGAAGCACCAGAGAAGGTTACTTACAACCAGCTACTTGTTAGCAATACTTGTTTGGGTGAAGCACCAGAGAAGGTTACTTACAACCAGCTGTTAGCAATACTTGTTTGGGTGAAGCACCAGAGAAGGTTACTTACAACCAGCTACTTGTTAGCAATACTTGTTTGGGTGAAGCACCAGAGAAGGTTACTTACAACCAGCTGTTAGCAATACTTGTTTGGGTGAAGCACCAGAGAAGGTTACTTACAACCAGCTACTTGTTAGCAATAATTGTTTGGGTGAAGCACCAGAGAAGGTTACTTACAACCAGCTGTTAGCAATACTTGTTTGGGTGAAGCACCAGAGAAGGTTACTTACAACCAGCTACTTGTTAGCAATACTTGTTTGGGTGAAGCACCAGAGAAGGTTACTTACAACAAGCTGTTAGCAATACTTGTTTGGGTGAAGCACCAGAGAAGGTTACTTACAACCAGCTACTTGTTAGCAATACTTGTTTGGGTGAAGCACCAGAGAAGGTTACTTACAACCAGCTACTTGTTAGCAATACTTGTTTGGGTGAAGCACCAGAGAAGGTTACTTACAACCAGCTGTTAGCAATACTTGTTTGGGTGAAGCACCAGAGAAGGTTACTTACAACCAGCTACTTGTTAGCAATACTTGTTTGGGTGAAGCACCAGAGAAGATTACTTACAACAGCTACTTGTTAGCAATACTTGTTTGGGTGAAGCACCAGAGAAGGTTACTTACAACCAGCTACTTGTTAGCAATACTTGTTTGGGTTGAGAGCACCAGAGAAGATTACTTACAACCAGCTACTTGTTAGCAATACTTGTTTGGGTGAAGCACCAGAGAAGGTTACTTACAACCAGCTGTTAGCAATACTTGTTTGGGTGAAGCACCAGAGAAGGTTACTTACAACCAGCTGTTAGCAATACCTTGTTTGGGTGAAGCACCAGAGAAGGTTACTTACAACCAGCTACTTGTTAGCAATACTTGTTTGGGTGAAGCACCAGAGAAGGTTACTTACAACCAGCTGTTAGCAATACTTGTTTGGGTGAAGCACCAGAGAAGGTTACTTACAACCAGCTGTTAGCAATACTTGTTTGGGTGAAGCACCAGAGAAGGTTACTTACAACCATCTGTTAGCAATACTTGTTTGGGTAAAGCACCAGAGAAGGTTACTTACAACCAGCTACTTGTTAGCAATACTTGTTTGGTGAAGCACCAGAGAAGGTTACTTACAACCAGCTGTTAGCAATACTTGTTTGGGTGAAGCACCAGAGAAGGTTACTTACAACCAGCTACTTGTTAGCAATACTTGTTTGGGTGAAGCACCAGAGAAGGTTACTTACAACCAGCTGTTAGCAATACTTGTTTGGGTGAAGCACCAGAGAAGGTTACTTACAACCAGCTACTTGTTAGCAATACTTGTTTGGGTGAAGCACCAGAGAAGGTTACTTACAACCAGCTGTTAGCAATACTTGTTTGGGTGAAGCACCAGAGAAGGTTACTTACAACCAGCTACTTGTTAGCAATACTTGTTTGGGTGAAGCACCAGAGAAGGTTACTTACAACCAGCTGTTAGCAATACTTGTTTGGGTGAAGCACCAGAGAAGGTTACTTACAACCAGCTACTTGTTAGCAATACTTGTTTGGGTGAAGCACCAGAGAAGGTTACTTACAACCAGCTACTTGTTAGCAATACTTGTTTGGGTGAAGCACCAGAGAAGGTTACTTACAACCAGCCTGTTAGCAATACTTGTTTGGGTGAAGCACCAGAGAAGGTTACTTACAACCAGCTACTTGTTAGCAATACTTGTTTGGGTGAAGCACCAGAGAAGATTACTTACAACCAGCTACTTGTTAGCAATACTTGTTTGGGTGAAGCACCAGAGAAGGTTACTTACAACCAGCTACTTGTTAGCAATACTTGTTTGGGTGAAGCACCAGAGAAGATTACTTACAACCAGCTACTTGTTAGCAATACTTGTTTGGGTGAAGCACCAGAGAAGGTTACTTACAACCAGCTGTTAGCAATACTTGTTTGGGTGAAGCACCAGAGAAGGTTACTTACAACCAGCTGTTAGCAATACTTGTTTGGGTGAAGCACCAGAGAAGGTTACTTACAACCAGCTACTTGTTAGCAATACTTGTTTGGGTGAAGCACCAGAGAAGGTTACTTACAACCAGCTACTTGTTAGCAATACTTGTTTGGGTGAAGCACCAGAGAAGGTTACTTACAACCAGCTACTTGTTAGCAATACTTGTTTGGGTGAAGCACCAGAGAAGGTTACTTACAACCAGCTACTTGTTAGCAATACTTGTTTGGGTGAAGCACCAGAGAAGGTTACTTACAACCAGCTGTTAGCAATACTTGTTTGGGTGAAGCACCAGAGAAGGTTACTTACAACCAGCTGTTAGCAATACTTGTTTGGGTGAAGCACCAGAGAGGTTACTTACAACCAGCTGTTAGCAATACTTGTTTGGGTGAAGCACCAGAGAAGGTTACTTACAACCAGCTACTTGTTAGCAATACTTGTTTGGGTGAAGCACCAGAGAAGGTTACTTACAACCAGCTGTTAGCAATACTTGTTTGGGTGAAGCACCAGAGAAGGTTACTTACAACCAGCTGTTAGCAATACTTGTTTGGGTGAAGCACCAGAGAAGGTTACTTACAACCAGCTACTTGTTAGCAATACTTGTTTGGGTGAAGCACCAGAGAAGGTTACTTACAACCAGCTGTTAGCAATACTTGTTTGGTGAAGCACCAGAGAAGGTTACTTACAACCAGCTGTTAGCAATACTTGTTTGGGTGAAGCACCAGAGAAGGTTACTTACAACCAGCTGTTAGCAATACTTGTTTGGGTGAAGCACCAGAGAAGGTTACTTACAACCAGCTGTTAGCAATACTTGTTTGGGTGAAGCACCAGAGAAGGTTACTTACAACCAGCTGTTAGCAATACTTGTTTGGGTGAAGCACCAGAGAAGGTTACTTACAACCAGCTGTTAGCAATACTTGTTTGGGTGAAGCACCAGAGAAGGTTACTTACAACCAGCTACTTGTTAGCAATACTTGTTTGGGTGAAGCACCAGAGAAGGTTACTTACAACCAGCTGTTAGCAATACTTGTTTGGGTGAAGCACCAGAGAAGGTTACTTACAACCAGCTACTTGTTAGCAATACTTGTTTGGGTGAAGCACCAGAGAAGGTTACTTACAACCAGCTGTTAGCAATACTTGTTTGGGTGAAGCACCAGAGAAGGTTACTTACAACCAGCTACTTGTTAGCAATAATTGTTTGGGTGAAGCACCAGAGAAGGTTACTTACAACCAGCTGTTAGCAATACTTGTTTGGGTGAAGCACCAGAGAAGGTTACTTACAACCAGCTACTTGTTAGCAATACTTGTTTGGGTGAAGCACCAGAGAAGGTTACTTACAACAAGCTGTTAGCAATACTTGTTTGGGTGAAGCACCAGAGAAGGTTACTTACAACCAGCTACTTGTTAGCAATACTTGTTTGGGTGAAGCACCAGAGAAGGTTACTTACAACCAGCTACTTGTTAGCAATACTTGTTTGGGTGAAGCACCAGAGAAGGTTACTTACAACCAGCTGTTAGCAATACTTGTTTGGGTGAAGCACCAGAGAAGGTTACTTACAACCAGCTACTTGTTAGCAATACTTGTTTGGGGTGAAGCACCAGAGAAGATTACTTACAACCAGCTACTTGTTAGCAATACTTGTTTGGGTGAAGCACCAGAGAAGGTTACTTACAACCAGCTACTTGTTAGCAATACTTGTTTGGGTGAAGCACAAGAGAAGGTTACTTACAACCAGCTACTTGTTAGCAATACTTGTTTGGGTGAAGCACCAGAGAAGATTACTTACAACCAGCTACTTGTTAGCAATACTTGTTTGGGTGAAGCACCAGAGAAGGTTACTTACAACCAGCTACTTGTTAGCAATACTTGTTTGGGTGAAGCACCAGAGAAGGTTACTTACAACCAGCTGTTAGCAATACTTGTTTGGGTGAAGCACCAGAGAAGGTTACTTACAACCAGCTACTTGTTAGCAATACTTGTTTGGGTGAAGCACCAGAGAAGGTTACTTACAACCAGCTGTTAGCAATACTTCTTTGGGTGAAGCACCAGAGAAGGTTACTTACAACCAGCTGTTAGCAATACTTGTTTGGGTGAAGCACCAGAGAAGGTTACTTACAACCAGCTGTTAGCAATACTTGTTTGGGTGAAGCACCAGAGAAGGTTACTTACAACCAGCTACTTGTTAGCAATACTTGTTTGGGTGAAGCACACAGAGAAGGTTACTTACAACCAGCTGTTAGCAATACTTGTTTGGGTGAAGCACCAGAGAAGGTTACTTACAACCAGCTACTTGTTAGCAATAATTGTTTGGGTGAAGCACCAGAGAAGGTTACTTACAACCAGCTGTTAGCAATACTTGTTTGGGTGAAGCACCAGAGAAGGTTACTTACAACCAGCTACTTGTTAGCAATACTTGTTTGGGTGAAGCACCAGAGAAGGTTACTTACAACAAGCTGTTAGCAATACTTGTTTGGGTGAAGCACCAGAGAAGGTTACTTACAACCAGCTACTTGTTAGCATACTTGTTTGGGTGAAGCACCAGAGAAGGTTACTTACAACCAGCTGTTAGCAATACTTGTTTGGGTGAAGTACCAGAGAAGGTTACTTACAACCAGCTGTTAGCAATACTTGTTTGGGTGAAGCACCAGAGAAGGTTACTTACAACCAGCTGTTAGCAATACTTGTTTGGGTGAAGCACCAGAGAAGGTTACTTACAACAGCTGTTAGCAATACTTGTTTGGGTGAAGCACCAGAGAAGGTTACTTACAACCAGCTGTTAGCAATACTTGTTTGGGTGAAGCACCAGAGAAGGTTACTTACAACCAGCTGTTAGCAATACTTGTTTGGGTGAAGCACCAGAGAAGGTTACTTACAACCAGCTGTTAGCAATACTTGTTTGGGTGAAGCACCAGAGAAGGTTACTTACAACCAGCTGTTAGCAATACTTGTTTGGGTGAAGCACCAGAGAAGGTTACTTACAACCAGCTGTTAGCAATACTTGTTTGGGTGAAGCACCAGAGAAGGTTACTTACAACCAGCTACTTGTTAGCAATACTTGTTTGGGTGAAGCACCAGAGAAGGTTACTTACAACCAGCTGTTAGCAATACTTGTTTGGGTGAAGCACCAGAGAAGGTTACTTACAACCAGCTACTTGTTAGCAATACTTGTTTGGGTGAAGCACCAGAGAAGGTTACTTAAAACAAGCTGTTAGCAATACTTGTTTGGGTGAAGCACCAGAGAAGGTTACTTACAACCAGCTATGTACTTGTTAGCAATACTTGTTTGGGTGAAGCACCAGAGAAGGTTACTTACAACCAGCTGTTAGCAATACTTGTTTGGGTGAAGCACCAGAGAAGGTTACTTACAACCAGCTACTTGTTAGCAATACTTGTTTGGGTGAAGCACCAGAGAAGGTTACTTACAACCAGCTACTGGTTAGCAATACTTGTTTGGGTGAAGCACCAGAGAAGGTTACTTACAACCAGCTGTTAGCAATACTTGTTTGGGTGAAGCACCAGAGAAGGTTACTTACAACCAGCTACTTGTTAGCAATACTTGTTTGGGTGAAGCACCAGAGAAGATTACTTACAACCAGCTACTTGTTAGCAATACTTGTTTGGGTGAAGCACCAGAGAAGGTTACTTACAACCAGCTACTTGTTAGCAATACTTGTTTGGGTGAAGCACCAGAGAAGGTTACTTACAACCAGCTACTTGTTAGCAATACTTGTTTGGGTGAAGCACCAGAGAAGATTACTTACAACCAGCTACTTGTTAGCAATACTTGTTTGGGTGAAGCACCAGAGAAGGTTACTTACAACCAGCTGTTAGCAATACTTGTTTGGGTGAAGCACCAGAGAAGGTTACTTACAACCAGCTGTTAGCAATACTTGTTTGGGTGAAGCACCAGAGAAGGTTACTTACAACCAGCTACTTGTTAGCAATACTTGTTTGGGTGAAGCACCAGAGAAGGTTACTTACAACCAGCTGTTAGCAATACTTGTTTGGGTGAAGCACCAGAGAAGGTTACTTACAACCAGCTGTTAGCAATACTTGTTTGGGTGAAGCACCAGAGAAGGTTACTTACAACCATCTGTTAGCAATACTTGTTTGGGTAAAGCACCAGAGAAGGTTACTTACAACCAGCTACTTGTTAGCAATACTTGTTTGGGTGAAGCACCAGAGAAGGTTACTTACAACCAGCTGTTAGCAATACTTGTTTGGGTGAAGCACCAGAGAAGGTTACTTACAACCAGCTACTTGTTAGCAATACTTGTTTGGGTGAAGCACCAGAGAAGGTTACTTACAACCAGCTGTTAGCAATACTTGTTTGGGTGAAGCACCAGAGAAGGTTACTTACAACCAGCTACTTGTTAGCAATACTTGTTTGGGTGAAGCACCAGAGAAGGTTACTTACAACCAGCTGTTAGCAATACTTGTTTGGGTGAAGCACCAGAGAAGGTTACTTACAACCAGCTACTTGTTAGCAATACTTGTTTGGGTGAAGCACCAGAGAAGGTTACTTACAACCAGCTGTTAGCAATACTTGTGTGGGTGAAGCACCAGAGAAGGTTACTTACAACCAGCTGTTAGCAATACTTGTTTGGGTGAAGCACCAGAGAAGGTTACTTACAACCAGCTGTTAGCAATACTTGTTTGGGTGAAGCACCAGAGAAGGTTACTTACAACCAGCTGTTAGCAATACTTGTTTGGGTGAAGCACCAGAGAAGGTTACTTACAACCAGCTACTTGTTAGCAATACTTGTTTGGGTGAAGCACCAGAGAAGGTTACTTACAACCAGCTGTTAGCAATACTTGTTTGGGTGAAGCACCAGAGAAGGTTACTTACAACCAGCTGTTAGCAATACTTGTTTGGGTGAAGCACCAGAGAAGGTTACTTACAACCAGCTGTTAGCAATACTTGTTTGGGTGAAGCACCAGAGAAGGTTACTTACAACCAGCTACTTGTTAGCAATACTTGTTTGGGTGAAGCACCAGAGAAGGTTACTTACAACCAGCTGTTAGCAATACTTGTTTGGGTGAAGCACCAGAGAAGGTTACTTACAACCAGCTACTTGTTAGCAATACTTGTTTGGGTGAAGCACCAGAGAAGGTTACTTACAACCAGCTACTTGTTAGCAATACTTGTTTGGGTGAAGCACCAGAGAAGGTTACTTACAACCAGCTACTTGTTAGCAATACTTGTTTGGGTGAAGCACCAGAGAAGGTTACTTACAACCAGCTACTTGTTAGCAATACTTGTTTGTGTGAAGCACCAGAGAAGGTTACTTACAACCAGCTGTTAGCAATACTTGTTTGGGTGAAGCACCAGAGAAGGTTACTTACAACCAGCTGTTAGCAATACTTGTTTGGGTGAAGCACCAGAGAAGGTTACTTACAACCAGCTGTTAGCAATACTTGTTTGGGTGAAGCACCAGAGAAGGTTACTTACAACCAGCTACTTGTTAGCAATACTTGTTTGGGTGAAGCACCAGAGAAGGTTACTTACAACCAGCTGTTAGCAATACTTGTTTGGGTGAAGCACCAGAGAAGGTTACTTACAACCAGCTGTTAGCAATACTTGTTTGGGTGAAGCACCAGAGAAGGTTACTTACAACCAGCTACTTGTTAGCAATACTTGTTTGGGTGAAGCACCAGAGAAGGTTACTTACAACCAGCTGTTAGCAATACTTGTTTGGGTGAAGCACCAGAGAAGGTTACTTACAACCAGCTGTTAGTAATACTTGTTTGGGTGAAGCACCAGAGAAGGTTACTTACAACCAGCTGTTAGCAATACTTGTTTGGGTGAAGCACCAGAGAAGGTTACTTACAACCAGCTGTTAGCAATACTTGTTTGGGTGAAGCACCAGAGAAGGTTACTTACAACCAGCTGTTAGCAATACTTGTTTGGGTGAAGCACCAGAGAAGGTTACTTACAACCAGCTGTTAGCAATACTTGTTTGGGTGAAGCACCAGAGAAGGTTACTTACAACCAGCTGTTAGCAATACTTGTTTGGGTGAAGCACCAGAGAAGGTTACTTACAACCAGCTGTTAGCAATACTTGTTTGGGTGAAGCACCAGAGAAGGTTACTTACAACCAGCTACTTGTTAGCAATACTTGTTTGGGTGAAGCACCAGAGAAGGTTACTTACAACCAGCTGTTAGCAATACTTGTTTGGGTGAAGCACCAGAGAAGGTTACTTACAACCAGCTACTTGTTAGCAATACTTGTTTGGGTGAAGCACCAGAGAAGGTTACTTACAACCAGCTGTTAGCAATACTTGTTTGGGTGAAGCACCAGAGAAGGTTACTTACAACCAGCTACTTGTTAGCAATAATTGTTTGGGTGAAGCACCAGAGAAGGTTACTTACAACCAGCTGTTAGCAATACTTGTTTGGGTGAAGCACCAGAGAAGGTTACTTACAACCAGCTACTTGTTAGCAATACTTGTTTGGGTGAAGCACCAGAGAAGGTTACTTACAACAAGCTGTTAGCAATACTTGTTTGGGTGAAGCACCAGAGAAGGTTACTTACAACCAGCTACTTGTTAGCAATACTTGTTTGGGTGAAGCACCAGAGAAGGTTACTTACAACCAGCTACTTGTTAGCAATACTTGTTTGGGTGAAGCACCAGAGAAGGTTACTTACAACCAGCTGTTAGCAATACTTGTTTGGGTGAAGCACCAGAGAAGGTTACTTACAACCAGCTACTTGTTAGCAATACTTGTTTGGGTGAAGCACCAGAGAAGGTTACTTACAACCAGCTACTTGTTAGCAATACTTGTTTGGGTGAAGCACCAGAGAAGGTTACTTACAACCAGCTACTTGTTAGCAATACTTGTTTGGGTGAAGCACCAGAGAAGGTTACTTACAACCAGCTACTTGTTAGCAATACTTGTTTGGGTGAAGCACCAGAGAAGATTACTTACAACCAGCTACTTGTTAGCAATACTTGTTTGGGTGAAGCACCAGAGAAGGTTACTTACAACCAGCTACTTGTTAGCAATACTTGTTTGGGTGAAGCACCAGAGAAGGTTACTTACAACCAGCTGTTAGCAATACTTGTTTGGGTGAAGCACCAGAGAAGGTTACTTACAACCAGCTGTTAGCAATACTTGTTTGGGTGAAGCACCAGAGAAGGTTACTTACAACCAGCTACTTGTTAGCAATACTTGTTTGGGTGAAGCACCAGAGAAGGTTACTTACAACCAGCTGTTAGCAATACTTGTTTGGGTGAAGCACCAGAGAAGGTTACTTACAACCAGCTACTTGTTAGCAATACTTGTTTGGGTGAAGCACCAGAGAAGGTTACTTACAACCAGCTACTTGTTAGCAATACTTGTTTGGGTGAAGCACCAGAGAAGGTTACTTACAACCAGCTGTTAGCAATACTTGTTTGGGTGAAGCACCAGAGAAGGTTACTTACAACCAGCTACTTGTTAGCAATACTTGTTTGGGTGAAGCACCAGAGAAGGTTACTTACAACCAGCTGTTAGCAATACTTGTTTGGGTGAAGCACCAGAGAAGGTTACTTACAACCAGCTGTTAGCAATACTTGTTTGGGTGAAGCACCAGAGAAGGTTACTTACAACCAGCTGTTAGCAATACTTGTTTGGGTGAAGCACCAGAGAAGGTTACTTACAACCAGCTGTTAGCAATACTTGTTTGGGTGAAGCACCAGAGAAGGTTACTTACAACCAGCTGTTAGCAATACTTGTTTGGGTGAAGCACCAGAGAAGGTTACTTACAACCAGCTACTTGTTAGCAATACTTGTTTGGGTGAAGCACCAGAGAAGGTTACTTACAACCAGCTGTTAGCAATACTTGTTTGGGTGAAGCACCAGAGAAGGTTACTTACAACCAGCTGTTAGCAATACTTGTTTGGGTGAAGCACCAGAGAAGGTTACTTACAACCAGCTGTTAGCAATACTTGTTTGGGTGAAGCACCAGAGAAGGTTACTTACAACCAGCTACATGTGTCTACCACACAGCGGGTAGCTAAGCATGTGTCCACCACACAGCTGGTGGCTAAGCATGTGTCTACCACACAGCTGGTAGCTAAGCATGTGTCTACCACACAGCTGGTGGCTAAGCATGTGTCTACCACACAGCTGGTGGCTAAGCATGTGTCTACCACACAGCTGGTAGCTAAGCATGTGTCTACCACACAGCTGGTAGCTAAGCATGTGTCTACCACACAGCTGGTAGCTAAGCATGTGTCTACCACACAGCTGGTAGCTAAGCATGTGTCTACCACACAGCTGGTAGCTAAGCATGTGTCTACCACACAGCTGGTGGCTAAGCATGTGTCTACCACACAGCTGGTGGCTAAGCATGTGTCTACCACACAGCTGGTAGCTAAGCATGTGTCTACCACACAGCTGGTGGCTAAGCATGTGTCTACCACACAGCTGGTGGCTAAGCATGTGTCTACCACACAGCTGGTAGCTAAGCATGTGTCTAGCACACAGCTGGTAGCTAAGCATGTGTCTACCACACAGCTGGTGGCTAAGCATGTGTCTACCACACAGCTGGTAGCTAAGCATGTGTCTACCACACAGCTGGTGGCTAAGCATGTGTCTACCACACAGCTGGTGGCTAAGCATGTGTCTACCACACAGCTGGTAGCTAAGCATGTGTCTACCACACAGCTGGTGGCTAAGCATGTGTCTACCACACAGCTGGTGGCTAAGCATGTGTCTACCACACAGCTGGTAGCTAAGCATGTGTCTACCACACAGCTGGTGGCTAAGCATGTGTCTACCACACAGCTGGTGGCTAAGCATGTGTCTACCACACAGCTGGTGGCTAAGCATGTGTCTACCACACAGCTGGTAGCTAAGCATGTGTCCACCACACAGCTGGTGGCTAAGCATGTGTCTACCACACAGCTGGTAGCTAAGCATGTGTCTACCACACAGCTGGTGGCTAAGCATGTGTCTACCACACAGCTGGTAGCTAAGCATGTGTCCACCACACAGCTGGTGGCTAAGCATGTGTCTACCACACAGCTGGTAGCTAAGCATGTGTCTACCACACAGCTGGTAGCTAAGCATGTGTCTACCACACAGCTGGTAGCTAAGCATGTGTCTACCACACAGCTGGTAGCTAAGCATGTGTCTACCACACAGCTGGTGGCTAAGCATGTGTCTACCACACAGCTGGTGGCTAAGCATGTGTCTACCACACAGCTGGTAGCTAAGCATGTGTCTACCACACAGCTGGTAGCTAAGCATGTGTCTACCACACAGCTGGTAGCTAAGCATGTGTCTACCACACAGCTGGTGGCTAAGCATGTGTCTACCACACAGCTGGTGGCTAAGCATGTGTCTACCACACAGCTGGTGGCTAAGCATGTGTCTACCACACAGCTGGTGGCTAAGCATGTGTCTACCACACAGCTGGTAGCTAAGCATGTGTCTACCACACAGCTGGTAGCTAAGCATGTGTCTACCACACAGCTGGTAGCTAAGCATGTGTCTACCACACAGCTGGTAGCTAAGCATGTGTCTAGCACACAGACATTGTCCAAGCCCTAACCCTAGTCATTGTCCAAACCTAACCTTAGTCATTGCATTCGGACATATATACATATATATATATAATATACATAGTAACACACTGACCACACCTCTTCACCCAAGTCTTATACGCTGACATACACACAGAGAAATGTGCCCCTCCCTCCCCATACGGACCTCCACCTCAAGCAAAGTGTACCAAGGGGACGTGTGTAAAGTATTTCTGGTGTGTGCTCACCTGTCGTATGTGGACGTCTTCAAGAAATACCTCAGCAGTCTAGTCATACCAACTAAGATGTATTATCACCTCCTCAATGTCTGTGTGTGTGTGTGAACATATTAACTGTTAAAGGTCAAAGTCCTAATTAGGTGGCATGAACATAACTTGACAGAGCATTTCCCAAGTTGACCCTTAGCAAGGGATAAGGTGCAAGGTCATAGGTCAACGAGAAGGATCTGTCTTTTAATGAGTTTTCAAGTTAATCTCTAGCAACCATCAGAGATGTCCTTAGCAACCATAAGCTATGGGATAGCAGTAGTGTTGTTATTAAATGTAGTCATGAAGAAGGTGCCCCTGTTGCAGGTAGCAAATGGGCCTGATCATGCGGTAACGGAGTTACAACTCCACTTAATAAATGAGCATATATAGCTCCACAAAATAAGAGGAAATGGCAAGAGTTTTATATATATGTGTAGGTCTTGATAAGTACTTTTATCACAATTATTATACACAAAAATTAAAATAATCAACGATATCACAATTATTAGCAAAAGTTTGACTGGTAACGGAGTTACTGGAAATTAACGTCTGTTTTTGGCGCTATACGCAAACTCCCACCATATCCTGTTCCTTATTGAAATTTTTTTAAAATTAGGAACCATTTTATTCTACATTTATCTAAGCATTACAGAACCAAATATGCTGACTATTACTGCATTTTCCATTATCAGAAAAATATTTAACTTGACCGATGTTCGGTAACGGAGTTACAGAATGTTCACACCCACATGTCTCAAGAAATCCACCTTGCCTACCTGTCTAAATGCATATATACTATGTATTAACTATGATTTAAATTGTTAATAGGATATTAATTATCCCTAGAAACAAGGTTATTGTTGCCCTGTCCCATTTACAAATGCAGAACAAGGATAAGAATTCAAAAGATGGGGAAAATCATAATAATTATACGTACTACATCATTATTGTTATTTTCTAGACTTTGTCTGTTACAGTCTCATGTAGTTGAGCCTATGCCTCTTTATTTACTTGCTGGTAAATGTGGACATGATTTGATGCTGAGCATCTGTGAACTCAAATGTATATATCTAAGGCGAGAACCAGCCATGTTCACATGTGGCTCCGGGCAAAGGAAAAGAACCTTCTTCATTGGCTCCTGGCTAGCATCCTCACACTCTGGGTCCCTGTAGACACCAGAATTGCCGACCTTCCTCAGAAACTTCACCACTAGTAAATCAGATTTGATGCAGGATATTACGGATGTACAAGTAGGAGCGACCTCTCTCTGTCTCCATGATGATTGCCACAAATCCTCCTGACTTGATATCACTAATGTTGACATCTGGAGGTGACTGCTTTGCAGGATTGGCTGCTAGTGGCTAGACTGCTATTGGCTGATGCTGGAGCAACAGGTGTTCTTTTCCTGTCTGCTCTGAATACTTGGACACCAGCACCCTCCCCAAGCCAAGTGTACGTACACAATGGATACTCAAGGTAGCTGGAACTGCTGTTACAGACTCCCATAATTCATCAAGGGCTGGTCGCTTGGCCTTTTTTTTTTAGCTGGGACATATAAGATATCAACTCCTTTGATGAGCTCAGTGGCACAGGCTGCATATTGCTGTGCATCTTTCACGAGATAGCGTCTGGTCATCACTGTGGACACCCCTCTTCACACAGCCACCAACTCCATCCACTGCACCCTTTCCATGTGAAGTGGCGAAAAAGTGCCAGTTGATGGTGATGCCTTTGGTTTGGAGAAGGCTAGTGACAAAAGTGAACATATACTTTTGCTTAAAATGCTGTGCTGCACCATCACTGAATATATTGACCTCTGTTAGTGGAGAGGACTGTTTCATCTGCACCCTGTCAATCACTTCCTCCAGCACGGTCGCGGATGTGTACTTGTCATGGGAGAGGGTGTCTGACACAGCAGCATATGATGTGGTGTTCTCTCTCGTCCAGGCTACTGCTGTAAAAACTGTCACTTGTTTGTGGTTCCAGTGGCTTGCTTGGATCTCATCCTGCTCAACGATGGTCGCATTTTCGCTAAAGTCTACCTGCAGGACTGCACTTGGAGTGGTGTACATATGATGGAAGGCTAATGACTGCTTATTTTTAATGAAGCAGTGGATCTTGAAGTTCGGTAGCTTCTGGGCCAGGGATGTCAGTGCATCTGCGACTGTACCAGCCTTCTCTGCTTTCTCTGATTGCCCATCCTCATTACGCATCCATTCCAGCCACTTCACAGGTTCAGCCAGCAGGTCATCTTCGGTGTTCTCAGAAATAATGTCAAAGGATATCTTCTCCTTGCAGACATCACACAGGCCAAACATACAGTCCTCCTTGTGATAGTATCACAACACACAAGCTTTAGCAGGTCTGAATATCTTACTGAGATTGTAGGTAGTATGTGTTTCAGGCTGTCCAAAATGGTCTCTATGTTGGCATGATACTGGCATACACAGACAGAGTGTGGCATCTTGTCCTTGCAAAGCACCACATCTGGCTGCTGGGCCCTGAAGGTGGTCATACCAGCATCATCTTCTGAGAATTCCTGTCGGTAAAGGGCATGGGCTTCTGCTGTTGTCATCATCAAGTATCTGCGCTGTTCTCGAACTTTCTTCCCATCACGAACCACTGTAATGCATCCAGGTGCCATCCAACTGATGTCACTGCGAAGATAAAACCCTCGGATGTGCCCCTTCATCTCATCTGGTAGCCTGTTGTGGGGAAGTGACTGTGCAGTCTGTGGGTCTGGATCTCCTGCTGCCTCAGAATGGAACTTAGAATGTAGCACCTGCACCACCTTCCGGACCTTGCGGGGTGATCTTGGCAATGCTAAACGTGCTCTCTTCACTGCACGAGTCAGACTGGATGGTGCTGAGTATGCCTCCTGCTGCGATGTTTGGCTTTCTTTCTTGGCTGCTCTCCATCTCTTCAGTTTCTGTCACTCCTTCTCCCTCACTGCTGCTGTGTTGCTAGCCGTTTCCTCTCTGCATCCTTCTGCTTCTATGCCTTCTCACCCATCTCTGCTTTCCTTCGCTCACGATAGCGACGTTGCTTTTCAGCAGCACTGAATGCCATGGTGAACAACACAACGCACTCTCACATTTATTGAGGACTTGGAAATCACTATGGAACTGTTACTGAAAAGAAAAGTTCCTTTTATATTCATTCACTCCATGGTCAGACTGTCAGCATGTGGCAGTATCATGGTGTGATATGTATCACACTTCATGTATGTGGTGTGATATGTATATTTGGTTACATAGGCAGGGCTTGTTATCAGGCAGCTGCACCTCAGGATGCAATTATAGACTGTCACTGGGTCCTAACTGCAGAAATACCATGTCTCAGGGTTGACTTGGTTTCTTCAAAGGTTAATAAACAGCATTATTTGTTCTAGTAATGTTTAAAAGCAACTGTAACTCCGTTACTGGTAATGGAGTTACAGAAACCAGTTGCTAATAAGTTGTAGAAATTTTGAATGTTTAAAGATTGAGTCACATTGCCATAAACTTGGTATTATTATGCTTTCTTTTGGATAACTTGAGATTTTTATTCCAAACAGTTTTTTCATAAAAAATAAAAAAAGATGTTTTTTGGTAACGGAGTTACAAGTAGTTAGTTACTGGTAACGGAGTTACAGAAAGCAGTTGCTAATAAGTTGTATATAGAAATTTTGAATATTTAAAGATTGAGTCACATTGCCATAAACTTGGTATAATTATGCTTTCTTTTGGAGATTTTTATTCCAAACAGTTTTTTCATAAAAAATAAAAAAAGATGTTTTTTGGTAACGGAGTTACAAGTAGTTACATGACACCTTTTTTAAATAATCTGCATATTCCTTATTTTTTCAAAGTTATTTTTTTTGTACTGTTCACAATGTTAAAGCATAACTTAAAGATGAAGAAAACATCATAAATATGATTCTAATGTTGTTAGGTAAGCGAGAGAATATATTTGAAGTTATTGTTTGTTTCCTCTAAAAAAAGGTGTGGAAAAGGAGGAAAAAATCATTTGTGTTTTAATTCCTGTAACTTTCACCTAGGAGAGTTTATGCAAAGATAAAAAAACTATAATTATATATCTTTTCACCTGTATGCATTCTGTAGAGGTATTTTTAATTTCATATTTTACCCCTGATGTTAACTCTGTTGATAGGGCCCAAATGTGAGTAGTGCAACACCATGGATTTTGTGCATTCTGCAGCACAAAGTCATGCTGCCAGTTTGCCCAGACCCTCTCCATGTGTGCATATTGAGAGGTAGGCAGGGTTTTATCTGGGGATATTGTTTTGGGGGGGGAAACATTGGACAAATGTGTTAATTGCCACACGTGGTTCTTAATATGCCAATAACACTAAGTGCAGTGAGCTAGGTTTGTCTGGAGAGCACATGGAAGCTATAGCATGCTCTTTGATTGCTTTAAAATGGATCTAAGAAAGTATTTTACTAAGAAAATACCTGTGCTTGACCCTGATTGCTCCACTAGTCCAAGAAATAAGCCTGAACTGATGTAGGTGCTGGACTGCACTCTTTTGAGTCTGGTGGCGATGAATCTGACAATAATGCAAGTTTGTCTGACACTGAAATGGATAATCCTCCAAAAAGGAAGAAAGTGGAAAAAACTAGCAGAAAGGAACAAGTCAAGCAATCAAAGAAAAGAATATCTTTCAATTCAAGGTTGTTACATGACTTCGCTTGGGTTCGACACTCAGCAATTGGGGAATGCTGTACCATCTGTGAGAAGTGGGGAAAGCCTCCCCTTCAAGTTCGAGGAGCTTGGATACATGAGCCATTTAGAGCTTGGAAAAAGGCCAGAGAGAAAATGCAAGAGCATGCTAAATCCAACTGGCACAAGGAGGCATGTTTACTGGCTTTAGAACACGAGCATTCCCAGAGAGAAGGTACGATTATTGAGCAGATACAGTCTGTTTCAAGAAGACAACGAGATGAAAATCGTACTGTTGTGAAGAAATTGTTACGGTGCACCTACTATTTGGCCAAAAATAGAATTGCCCATACAACTAACTTTGCTGATCTAGTTGAACTGGTAATTGCTTGTGGAGCTAATGATCTTCAGCTGTTTGTTCATGATGAAGTGCGTAGGAATGCTATGTATACATCCACAACTGCCACTACCGATTTTGTTACTGCCATAATTCAGGCCTTCATTTAGGAATTGTTCTCAGGTGTGGCAAATGTAATTAATATAAAGAGGTGGTGGGGCGTAGCCCCGGCACGTGTGTGTAAGTGCACCCCCCCCAGAAATGGTATTGTATGAGGTCGCTTCTGGTGCATTTTCAGTCACTTTTAAAACCATAAATGAATACTGGTCACAAAGAGTATTTTGTTAGAAAGTTATTTTTAGAATATCACATTTAGCACCTACATCACAGAAAGTGCTGACTAACTAATCTCAAGTGCCTCTACAGCAATACTCCAGGATTGATAAAGTGCTACTGACAGCAATTGTGGTGATCTGTCAGCACTTTAAATTGCAATCCACAATTGCTGCCAGTAGCACTTAAAGGAGTGTGCTATTTTTAGATATAAAGACTTTATATCTAAAAATAGCACACTCCTAATATCTATACTCTCAATCATGCATTGAGCATTAAGTTTATAATGGATATTCGATCTTTTGGGGGGAGCTCTAGTAAAGCAGCTGCTAGTACTAGTAACATAAGTACATGTAGTAGTGAAGCTGAGTCTGAAGAGTAAATAGAGGTTATTCCAAGCACGACACCTTCTACTAGTTCACCAACACTACCCAAGAAACGTAACAGTTGTACGCCATACTCAAGTACTAGAAAATACCGCAAGACTTGGGAAGAAGATTGAAGCTGAGTCTGAAGACGAAATAGAGGTTATTCCAAGCTTCTACTAGTTCACCAACACTACCCAAAGACTTGGGAAGAAGATTGAAGCTGAGTCTGAAGAGGAAATAGAGGTTATTCCCAAGCACGACACCTTCTACTAGTTCACCAACACTACCCAAGAAACGTACCAGTTCTACGCCATACTCGAGTACTAGAAAATACCGCAAGACTTGGGAAGAATATTATCCTTGGCTACAATATGATGCAGATGCTTAAGGTGCATTTTGCAAAATCTGCAAAGTTTCTGGGAGGTCAGTTCAACAAGCAGGTGGCATTTGGACAACAAAGCCATTCACTAACTGGAAAAATGCTGCTGCCCGGATGAAAGCTCATGCTAAGAGTGATGATCATATCATAGCAAGTTGGCTACCCAACTTGGAGGATCCATCGTTCAACAACTTCAAAAAGTGGGAACACAAGAGAGAATGAGGAATAGGGCTGCTATCAAATCTTTGATACGTTGTACTCACTTCCTCTCCCGCCAACACATTGCTCATACTACCAATTTTAGCAAGTTGGTTGACTTGGTTGTATCTTGTGGTGGTGAAGATTTGAAGTACTTCATGGAGAAGACAGGGAGGAATGCAATGTACACATCTCACGTAGCCGTAGTTTTGTCGGGATGGGCTTTGATGGAGCGAATACATTTTCAGGGGAAAAAACTGGAGTCCAAACTCGAATAAAGACGCTTGCACCCCATGCTTTGTTTGTGCACTGCCACTGCCACTTGCTACAGCTAGCTTGTGTTCAGGCTGCAAACTCTACTAAAGGAATCAAACATGTGTATGTGACCCTGATGGCTCTTTGGAAATACTTCCACTACTCCCCAAAGAGAGCAGAATCTCTCAAGGCGGTCCAGAGTGTGCTCGACTTACCAGAGTTGAAAATTGCTAAACCATCCGATGGCACATGAGCAATGTGTAAAAGCAGTGAAGGCAAGCTATGGTGCGATCGTATTGGCTCTCAACAACATCCATAAGACTACACATGAGCCAGAAGCACTCGGACTTAGCAAAGCTCTCAGCAAGGTCTCCACAGTCGCAGCTATGTACATGCTTGACTACACCCTCCCACAAGTCAGCAAAACACTCCAAACCGAGCATCTCGACTTGTCCATCATACCTAGCTTAGTCGATTCCACCCTTGATGCACTTGATGACACAGTTTTACCAGCTGCAAATTGGGTACTCGAGTTGTTAGATGAAGCTGAAAATCTAGAAAAAACAGCTGACATCGAAGTTTCTCTTGAAGACATCACCACCTTCCAGGCGAATGTAGCTAAGCCATTCATCGCACATTTGAAAGACAACATTTCCTCTCGATTTGCCTCGTCTAGTGATGTTGTGTCAGCAATGAGCATCTTTGATCCAAAGAAAATGCCTAGTTTTGATTCGCCTGATCTTCCTCAGTATGGCAAAACCTGCATTGGAACACTTCTCTCTCACTACGGGACAGACAGACCTTGCCAGACATTACTCGGTAACCCTACTGTTAAGAAAGCACTTATCTCCTCTGAGATCCACACTGAGTGGATAACATATCGACGACATATGGCGAAACAACCCTATTAAGATAATATGAAGTCACAGCTTGAAGATTTGGTTTCGAACGACATGTTGGCAAACATGTTTCCAAACCTGCACACTATTGCAAAGATCAGTTTGTCCATCCCAGTGGCTACTGCCTCCGTAGAGAGGAGCTTCTCTCAGATGAAGCTTATTAAGACAAGCAGCAGTTTGAACGACACTAGCTTGTCACATCTGATGAAAATCGCTATTGAGTCACCGGACCAACTAACAGATGGTAATCTTGACGAAATAGTCGAAGTTTGGGCAAGAAAAAACAGAAGAATAGTAACATGAACTTGTGTTATTTTGCATATTACATATTATTATTACTTACTTATTATATTACATATTATTATTACTTACACATTGATTTATCTCTACACTTTAAAAAAATCAGAAGCTCACTAATCATTATTTTACATGACTAGTGAACTTCTCAGGTGGGGCGAGATTGCGCTCAGGTGGGGCACTCGCCCCACCTCGCCACACCCTAAATGAAGCCCAGCCATTGCTCTTTGGGTAGAAGAAGGGCTCCTACAGAGTTTAAAAGAGTCTCCCTACTTCACTCTAATGGGGGATGAATGCACTGACGTGGCGTCCATGGAAGAGCTATCCTTGTGTTTCAGGTGGCTAAGGGATGGCAAACCCGAAGAGCACTTTCTTGAGGTGATACATGTCAAAAGGGCGAACGCTGAAACCATCACTTCAGCCATTACCACCTACCTAGGAGACAAGGGAATCAATGTGAAGTGTATGCGAGGAATGGGTTTTGATGGTGCCGCCACATTTTCAGGAAGAAAGACAGGAGTCCAGACACGGCTTCGTAGGCTATCTCCACATACCATATTCATTCACTGCAGGAATCATTTGCTACAATTAGCATGTGTACAGGCAGCAAATCAAGTTCCACGCATCAAACGGGTATACAATAACCTCACAACTCTATGGAAATTGTTCTATTACTCCCCCAAAAAGGCAGAGCAGCTGAAGGAGATTCAAGCAGTTCTCAATATGCCCCAGCTAAAAATGCTTAAACCTACTGACACCCACTGGCTGTCGCATGAAAACACAATCAGGTCAGTTAAAAGATCATACATTGCAATAGTTGTGGCGTTTGAAGCAATTTATGAGGAGTCTGGTGATGCTGAAGCTCATGGTCTGTCTCTACTTCTCAGAAAGCTGGAAACTGTAGCATCCATTTACATGCTTTCTGAGATGCTTGGCAGTATTGCAAGGCTTTGTAGAGCCTTACAGACAAAGGGCTTTGATCTTGTTCAAGTTGCATTGGCAGTATCTTCGACTCTTCAGGAATTGCATGCTATTCAAGTCTAAAGGAAGTTATTCCAGACCTTCAATTGTCTGGTATTGCTATGGAGTCCTTCGAAGAAACCTTGAGCACTTTCCACACTCGGGTAATAAAATCCTTTCATTACACATCTAACTGAGAATATTAACAGCAGATTTGCTGATGGTGAGGATTTATTAGTTGCATTTTCAATTTTTGATCCACGTCACTTGCCACCTGAATCTGATCAAAGATACAGAGAGTATGGTAAAGACAAGTTAATTCAACTTTGTCAACAGTATGGGGTCCAATCGGAAGTAGACGACAACGGCAAAGTGGTTAAGTTTGATCCTGATATTGACTCTGAGCTGGTTATGGAAGAATGGATGACGTACAGATGCCTTTTAAACTCACAAAAAGGAGTCCGAAACATGCAAGAGGTTATAGAGGAAGTCCTTAAAAGTCCTATCTACAGGCAAATGTTTCCTAACATTGTGAAGCTAATGTCAATCTTACTTTGTCTTCCAGTAAGCACTGCTTCAGTAGAGCGTAGCTTTTCAGCAATGAAAACTGTCAAAACAAGGCTACGAAATAGACTTGCTGATTCAAGCCTTAGCAATTTGATGAAAATAGTCATTGAAGGACCAGATAAATTATCTGATATGGACTTAGATAAAATTGTGACTATATGGAGAACGATTAAGACAAGAGCTTTACATGTTTACTTATGTATTTCATTATGCAACTTCATAAAAAAATTAATGAGTGGTAGGGGAGGGTGGGGGGGAAACATGTCCTCTTGGGGGGGAAACATACCCCGGTCTCCCCCCCCCCCAGATAAAACCCTGGTAGGCTGGAGCAACACATCAACCAACAAGTCACTACTTTAGCCACCCTTTACCAGTATTAGATCAACTCCATCACAGACTTGCTTCTTCACCAGCATTGCAGGAGAGCTGTCCGTAACCAATGTAGCGTTAAGTTTCACCTTGTGGCCTGTCCAAGTGTCAGTGATAAACATTTTAAACGGGAACAACAACGAAGTAACAACGATAAGATTAAATGGCTCCAGATTTCTCCGAGGTAGGTACAGGCCTCTACTCATCAGGCTCGCCCTCAGAGAGTCAAATATACTGCTCGTTGATAGAGAAATCCTTCGTTTCCTTGGGTAGATATCCATCACTTTGAAGTGAGTCAAAACTAGGGACGGTCAGTGGATTCGTAAATTGGTGCGATCACGACGACGCGGATTACTGGCCAGACTATTTGCACGCGCGAAGGAGGCGGAGGAGAGATGTAAATTTGTTGTGCTTTTTGTTGTTGTTGTTTTATTTTCTAATATATAATTAAGTAGATTTTGCCAAGTCCATTCATAGCTGATGGAGAAGTTAGGACCCTTGTCGTCGCAGGGAATCTTTATTTCGGCCGCATTAAATAATCTCCCACATCATGAATAATCACCCCTTGTTTGCTGGGGGACATCTGGTACTCTCCATGTTTCTGCTAGATGTTCTAGCCCTCATCATGAATAATGACTCCTTGTTTGCTGGGGAACATCTGGCACTCTCCATGTTTCTGCTAGATGTTCTAGCCCTCATAATGAATAATGACTCCTTGTTTGCTGGGTGGACATCTGGCACTCTCCATGTTTCTGCTAGATGTTCTAGCCCGCATCATGAATAATGGCGAAACAAGCCATAATTATAAATGAAGATATAAAAGATTGTGTTTAAGTTAACAAACAAGTATCAAGATATTAAAAATTTCCCTCAAGAAAAGTTACACCTATAATTATAAATGAAGATATAAATTGTGCTGAAAGAAAATTGTAAGATATTAAAGATTGTCCTGAAGGAGAGATAGAGCCATTATTATAAATTAATATATAAAACAGTGAACTACAAGATATAATTACAATTGTAGATATAAAAGATTTTCATGAAGGAAAGTTACCGATAATTATAGTTATAATTGAAGTTGAAGGAAAGTTACTATAATTGAAGATATAAATTAAAGGAATTTAAAGCTATAATTATAATTTAGGATCTAAAAGATTGTCCGGAAGGAAAGTTACAGCTATAATTATAATGTAAGATATTAAAGATTGTCTTGAAGGCCATTATTATAAATGATTGTCCTGAAGGAGAGATAGAGCCATAATTGTCCTGAAGGAGAGATAGAGCCATAATTATAAATGATTGTGCTGAAGGAGAGATAGAGCCATAATTATAAATGATTGTCCTGAAGGAGAGATATAGAGCCATAATTATAAATGATTATCCTGAAGGAGAGATAGAGCCATACTTATAAATGATTGTCCTGAAGGAGAGATAGAGCCATGAAGGAGAGATATAGCCATAATTATAAATGATAGTCCTGAAGGAGAGATAGAGCGATAATTATAAATGATTGTCCTGAAGGAGAGATAGGGCCATAATTATAAATGATTGTCCTGAAGGAGAGATAGAGCCATAATTTCCAGAAGGAGAGATAGAGCCATATTTATAAATGATTATCCTGAAGGAGAGATAGAGCCATAATTATAAATGATTGCCTGAAGGAGAGATGGAGCCATTATTATCCTGAAGGAGAGATAGAGCCATATTTATATATGAACATATTAAACATTGTGCTGAAGTAAAGTACAAGATATAATTACAATTGAGATTTTCACAAAGGAATGATACAGATATAGTTATAATTGAAGATTATCTTGAACGAAAGTTACTATAATTGAAGATATAAATGAAGGGAATTTAAAGCCATAAGATGTAAAATATTCTCCTGAAGAAAAGATGCTACTATATATAATTTAATATGTAAAAGATTGTCCTGAAGGAAAGATACAGCTATAATTATAATTGAAGATAGAAAATTTGTGCTGAAGGAATGTCAGCTATAACTGTAGTTGAAGATATAATAGATTGAAATTTAAAGTATAAATCAAAATATATAATTATAATGATTTTGCTGAAAGGAAGTTACAGCTCTAATTATAATAAAGAGATTGCCATGAAGAAATATAAGACATAAAATTATAAATGAAGACATAAAAGATTGTGCCGAACGAAAATTAGAGCTGTAATTATAAATGAAGATTATCCTGAAGGAAAGTTACAGCTATAAATATTTATGAAGTTACGAAAGATTGTCCCCAAGGTGAGGGAAGTTAGAGCTATAATTAGAATTGAAGATATAAAAGGAAAGAAAGTTACTGCTATATATAATTATTAAATAAAGATACACGAGATTGTCCTGATGGAAAGTTACTCCGGATTATAATTGAGGATATAAAAGGTAATAAAAGTTAAACTCTAGAAGATATAAAAGTTAATCAAAGTTAAAGCTCTAACTAATAATTGAAGATATAAAATTAATCAAAGTTAAACTCTAACTAATAAAAATGTTATTGAAGATATAAAAGTTAATCAAAGTTAAAGCTCTAACTAATAATTGAAGATATAAAATTAATCAAAGTTACAGCTCTAACTAATAATTGAAGATATAGAGGTTAATAAAAGTTAAAGCTCTAACTAATAATTGAAGATATTAAAGTTAATCCTCTAACTAGATATAAAAGTTAATCAAAATTAAAGCTCTAACTAATAATTTAAGATATAAAAGTTAAAGCTCTAATTAATAATTGAAGATATAAAATTTATTAAAAGTTAAAGCTGTAACTAATAAGACAGGTGCTAGGGACTTGGTAGTGATCAGTTACAACAGGGGCATTCATCAGTACTATCACAACAACACCATGATGCCTATGAATAAGAGGACAGGTGCTAGGGACTTGGTAGTGATCAGTTACAACAGGGGCATTCATCAGTACTATCACAACAACACCATGATGCCTATGAATAAGAGGACAGGTGCTAGGGATTTGGTTGTGATCAGGTGAGGATGCACAGGATGGCACCAAGGACATCAGCACTCTCATGGTGGTTAACCTGAGAAGCATGACTAATGCATGCTATGAAGTGTTGAACTTGAATGTGATGGTTACCAGTCATGTCATGGCAGTCATCTTGGCTGCAGTTCAACTGAATGGGAGAGCAGCAATAGTGGATGACATTGACCTAGGTGCTCTCACCGAGGAAGAAGTCAAGTACTAGACAGCTTCCCCAAGCAAGCTGCTCTTGGGATGCTTGTCTGCACTGCTGGTACCTTATACCATCCTTGTCAATCATATCCCCAACTTTAGCTGACATAAAAGCCTTGTTTAATTGAGTTCCTGCTAATTCTAGCTTGCCCAAGACAATATCAAGATTCTCTATATGCTCTTCTGCTCTGCTCCCAGTCACTAACTATATACATGGAAACACCCTCGATGCCCCTTGTAACAGGTTTTCCATGTACCTTTGAAAAATAGATGGACAGGTGATACTCAAAGGGTAACCTGTTGTACTGAAATAGTCCCTAATGCATATTCACAGAGACATATACGGTTTATAGTCAGCCTCTAACTCCAACTGTAGGTAAGCCTGTAGCATGACAAGTTTAGTGAACCACCTTCAATCATTCAAAATGGCAAACAACTCCTACACTCTAGGTAAAGGATAAGTGTCTACCTGAGAAACAGAGTTATTGGTAATCTTATAGTCTCCACAGATTCTAACAGTGCCATTGCTTTTCGTTACAAGGACTATTGGCAGCCCAGCTACTTAAATGGACAGGTAAAATTATGCTTGTGCTTTCCAGTCTCTCAAGCTCTGTTTCAACTCTCTCCCTAATAGAGTAAGCTACTGACCTAGCTCTGAAAAGTTAGGCTTGATTTCTGGGTCTACATGTAGCTTCACCTTGGTTCCTTTCAGTGTACTAATCTCATTATTGAACAAGCTTGCATGCTTGTCTAGCAATGCCTGTAACTGATTGCTACCCACCAGACTGTTGATTAGCCTAAAGTTTAATTTGAGTCCTGTAATGCAATCTCTTCTCAGCAGGTTTGGTCCTTCCTCCTCTACCAGGTGTTATTTAACAACACCTTTTTCTCAGCCAACTCCACAGTGACAAATGCTGATCCAAGTAAGGTCACTTTTACCGAGGGTCCGCAACTTGGCATCAGTGCCTTGGATGTTTGAATATGAATCCTCTTCCATATCCTCTCATAATTATTAGAGTGAGGGTAGCAGCAGTATCAAATTCGATTTCTACTGGCACTTGGTTAATGTAAACAACTACTGTGAATGCCTTGTGTTGGCTACTATCCATGGTAAATAAAGAATAAGACTGCTGCTCACTGTCTTCACAGTTGACCTTGTATTTTTACTTCATCGACTTCATTCTCCAATTAATGATGCACTTCCGTTTGCTTACCCTGTGTCCCGTCTGTGCTGGCTTGTGTCCCGTCTGTGCTGGCTTGTGTCCCGTCTGTGCTGGCTTGTGTCCCGTCTGTGCTGGCTTGTGTCCCGTCTGTGCTGGCTTGTGTCCCGTCTGTGATGGCTTGTGTCCCGTCTGTGCTGGCTTGTGTCCCGTCTGTGCTGGCTTGTGTGCCGTCTGTGCTGGCTTGTGTCCCGTCTGTGCTGGCTTGTGTGCCGTCTGTGCTGGCTTGTGTCCCATCTGTGATGGCTTGTGTCCCGTCTGTGCTGGCTAGTGTCCCGTCTGTGCTGGCTAGTGTCCCGTCTGTGCTGGCTTGTGTCCCATCTGTGCTGGCTTGTGTCCCGTCTGTGCTGGCTTGTGTCCCGTCTGTGCTGGCTTGTGTCCCGTCTGTGCTGGCTTGTGTCCCGTCTGTGCTGTCTTGTGTCCCGTCTGTGCTGGCTTGTGTTCAGTCTGTGCTGGCTTGTGTTCCGTCTGTGCTGGCTTGTGTCCCGTCTGTGCTGTCTTGTGTCCCGTCTGTGCTGGCTTGTGTTCAGTCTGTGCTGGCTTGTGTTCCGTCTGTGCTGGCTTGTGTTCCGTCTGTGCTGGCTTGTGTCCCGTCTGTGCTGGCTTGTGTCCCGTCTGTGCTGGCTTGTGTCCCGTCTGTGCTGTCTTGTGTCTCGTCTGTGCTGGCTTGTGTCCCGTCTGTGCTGGCTTGTGTCTCGTCTGTGCTGGCTTGTGTCCCGTCTGTGCTGTCTTGTGTCTCGTCTGTGCTGGCTTGTGTCCCGTCTGTGCTGGCTTGTGTCCCGTCTGTGCTGGCTTGTGTCCCGTCTGTGCTGGCTTGTGTCCCGTCTGTGCTGGCTTGTGTCCCGTCTGTGCTGGCTTGTGTCCCGTCTGTGCTGGCTAGTGTCCCGTCTGTGCTGGCTTGTGTCCCGTCTGTGCTGGCTTGTGTCCCGTCTGTGCTGGCTTGTGTCCCGTCTGTGCTAGCTTGTGTTCCGTCTGTGCTGGCTTGTGTGTTGTCTATGTTGGCTTGTTCCTGCATGCTCTTGCAATATGTTCAAATTGGAATCTGGAGCCCTATCTTCTCCTCCACACCTATAACATATGGTTTGTTTTGAGGAGTGAGTAGGTTTGTCTTTCCTGTCATGACCCTCCATGGAATATGGAGCTCATGCACCTCCATGGTTGAAGGTGGCCTCACACAGGTTGTCCTGATTGCTTGAATGTCCTTTTCTGCTCACTCAATAGCCAAAGCTAACTCGAGTGCCTTTTCAGAGGCAAGTCCTTTTTCAGTCAAAAACCACTGACTGCTATATTCCATCTTGGTTGACTCCGCACACCAAACGATCACTAGCATTTCCTTCAGTGTCTTGAGCTGACAGTGCTCTGATATGATATAGATCGCAATTCTGCTAAATATTTCGACAGATACTCTCCTGATGTCCACATAAGACTATTAATGTTGCACCATGCAGGATGGAATAGGATCGTAGTGGTGTTTTACTGACCTGCACTATGTGAGTGTAGCTGGTAATTCAGCGCTGTCCACTAGTGTCCTAAAGTTGCCTCTCCACATGCCAAAAGGTGGATGGCTCGCTTCTTCTGTTCAGTTACGACATACAAATAATGATGCAACCTATCGACGAGGTCCAGTTCTCCATTTCATGGCTGAAGTCTGAGATGCATCTGTGTATGGAAGCCATTCTCTCTTCTCACTGGAGGGTTAGTCCTCTTTGCCAGATGTATCTCTGTCGCCAGATGTACCGTCTTAGCTAGTATACTGTACTAGTCTATGTTAGTACTAGTACTGCACGCAATGTAAAGTCAACTTGTTATTGAACTTACAATACATTACCACAAGCACTAAACTACTTGTCAATGAAAACATGGTATTTTATAATGTACACTAAATAAGAGTGACATCATAGCAAATGATATTTCCACAACAATGTTAATAATAACAAATCATATAAATCTTTTCATTTATAATTATAGCTCTAAAGGACAATTTTCATTTATAATTATGTATCATTCCTTTTGGAAAATATTATAGCTGTAGCTTACATTAGACACAATCTTTTATTATATCTTTATTTAAAATTATCTGCATTTATACTCTAAATTCCTTTCAGGACAATCTTTTATATGTAATTATAGTTGTAACCATCCTTCTTTTACATCTTCATTTATAATTATAGGTCTATCTTTACTTCAGGATAATCTTTTAAATCAAGGCAAAGAACTTGGGGAGGTGAATGCCAGTGATTACCTCCTTCAGCGTCTCTCAGTGGCAATCAAGCTTGTCTGTTTTGGGGTCGGTCGGGAGTTGAACGTATTACCTTTTTAGTTATTTATTTATGTATTTATTGTTATTTTGGTATTTTTGTATTTTTGTAATGATAACTATATAACATGTGTTAATTAGGTGTTAATGGGGAAAAAATTATAGCTAAATTTCCTCCAGAACAATCTTTTACATCTTCAATTATAATTATAGCTGTAACAGTCTTTCAGCATAATATTATATATATTTATTTGTAATTATAGCTGTGACAATTTTTCAGCATAGCTATATTATTATTTCTGGCCTAACTGTATTTGAAAAATCCTGCAATAGAACACTGCTCCATGAATATTTTCTATATAGGCCTAAATATATTTAGTAAAATCCACCACAAAGGCAGCTACAGAGTATAGATTCTTAGTCCTAACTATATTTAGTAAAGTCAATCCCAAGGCAAAAGAAAAAGCAGTATATATTTCTAGGCCTAATTTTACTTATTAAAATGAATTCCTCAGGGTATAGAGGTCAGTTACACAATATATATTTCTAGTCCTAACTAAATTTAGTTGAGTTCAATCCTGGGCAACAGTAGTTAGGTACTAGTATATTCCAAGTTCGAACATTATTTAGTAATGTAAAGAAGTTAGTTACATACTTTATATTCATAGTCCTAACTTTATTTAGTAAAGTCACCCCCAAGGCAAAAGAAGTCGGCTACAGATATATTTCTCTATTTAGTAAAATTCACCACTATTTGGTCCTACCTTTATTCAGTGAAGTCAACCACATGGCAACAGAAGTTAGCTACATTTTATATATTTCAAGGCCAAACTATATTTAGTGTAGTCTAATCCTTGTCAACTAAAGTTAGGTAAACTGTTATTCCTACTATGAAACTTATTTAGTAAATTCACCACTATTAAACAAAAGTTAGCTGTATGGGATATATTCCTAGTCCAAACATTATTTAGTAAAGTTAACTCTAAGGCAAAAGAAGTTACTTCAGAGTATATATTCCTATGACAAACTTTACTTAGTAAAATCCACCCCCAAAGCTATGGTAGTCAGCTACACATTGTCCTAACTTTATTTACAAAAGTCAATGCCAAGGGAAGAGAAATTTATATATATTTCTATTCCTAACTATATTTAGTAAAGTCCACACCTAACCAACAGAAATTAGGTTAACAGTATATTCCTAGACCTAAGTAAAGGCATCCCAAGTAAACATAAATTACCTAGTCCTAACTTTAATTAGTAATGTCGACACCAAGGCAACAGAACTTAGCTACATAGTACATAGTCCTAACATTATTTAGTGCTAAGGCATGAGAAGTCAGCTACTCTGTAATTATAGCCAAACAATATTTAGCAAAATGGCAATAGATGTCAGATACAGAGTATATATTTCTACGCCTAACTTTATTTAGTAAAACCACCTAACCTACCAACCCTATGGAACAGAAGGTAAGTGAACCTATTACAAACATTATTTTGTAAGTCCACCCCAATTAAACTACATGGTATATATTCCTAGTCCCAACTATATTTGGTAATGTCGACTCAAAGGTAATAGAAGTCAGCTACAGAGTCTGTATTCCTAGTCCTAACTATATTTAGCGAAGCCAACTCAAAGGTAACAGAAGTCAGCAGATTATGTCAGCGAAGAACTCTCAAGGAACTTTCAGTCGACATATATGACAGAAGTGATGTAAATAGTATATTCCTATAGTCCTAAATTTATTTAGTAAATCCTCCCCAAGTAAACATAAGTTAGCTACATGCTATATATTCCTGCCTAAATTTATTTAGTAAAGTCCACCACAGAGCAACAGAAGTCAGCTAAGCAGTAGATATTTCTAGTCGTAGAAAAATCCATTCTACACGGTAGTCCTAACTTTATTTAGCGATCCCAAATCAGCTACAAATGATATATTGCTAGGCCTAACTTTATCCATCCCCTAGGCAATATAAGTTGGCTATACGGTATATGTTTCTATATTTAGTGAAGTCCACCCCAGAGCAACAGAAGAGAGCTGAGCAGTATATATTTCTAGTTGTAGTAAAATCCATTCTCTACATGGTAGTCCTAACTTTATTTAGCGATCCCAAGACAACAGAAATCAGCTACACATGATATATTGCTAGGCCTAACTTTATCCATCCCCTAGGCAATATAAGTTGGCTATACGGTATACGTTTCTATTCCTAACTTTATTTAGTTAAGTCAATCACTTTGCCACAGTACAGTATATATTTCTAGGCTAAACTATATTTAGTAAAATTATCCCCAAGGCAATAGAAGTCTATATATTTCTAGGCCTAATTATATTCTATCCCTAAGACATAAAAGGGTTTAGAGCTTGAGCAGTGCATCTTCCACCACAATGATGAAATAGTTGTCACAATATATTTTTAGGTTTTCGGAGATTGAGGCATATTCCTCCATAATGATAAACCATTGATCAAAACCACATTTTAGAGTTTTATATCTCGAGACGTCTTCCTCTATAATGAAGAAACAGAGGTTTTTTTGGCACAAGACATCTTCCACCAGATAATAATAAAATAAAGGTGAAAATCTGATACTTGTCTCCTGACTGCCACGGCAACCTGAATGTGGAGACATGGGGAGGTTATGAGACTTGTCTCCTGACTGCCATGGTAACCAGAATGTGGAGACATGGGGAGGTTCTGAGACTTGACTCCTGTAAACAAGTTTATTAACCACGAAATTGATTTGTACATCCTCCCCTTCCTGGTTCTGGCTACATGGTTTGCTTTCTCCAGTAAGTCAGGGTGTGTTTTCCTCTAGAAGCTAAACAGGGGCTGTAAGGGTTCATTGTCTAAAGTTAGTCTCCCTATTAGATTTCCTCCACTTCTAACGACCCTTACCGATTCGCTTTAAAGTGGGACCCAAAACACATTTAATTTAATTTTTTTAAATCCTCTCAGAGGTTGGCTTATGTATTGTACAGAATCAGACACTGCTGTAGAGATGTGCAGTTCCTGGGAAAGGGGATAATGCTTAGTGCTAAGATGTACTACGCGCCAGTTACCCGCTTTTATGTCGAGCGCAATTTTTCAACTGCACATGCGTAAACAAGTCGTGCCTAGGTAACCCAGCAGTCTAGTTCGCTTTTGGTATTGGCTAACGTTGCTCTTTTAGTGTGGCAGCGTTTCTTTCATTTTGAGCCATTTTTGTTTTGTTTTTTCAACCTAGCTAGTCCGACGCTGTCACTAGCTAATTATTGCTCCAGAAAAGTGAACCAGTTGCGGAAAAGAGAATATGAAGACTCTACAATGCGGCAATGGCTGAACGGTGAGTCCCAGAGTGTGCGCTATTTAGTAAGCTGGCTAGTACTTGATGTGTACTAGTGTTTATTGTTGGTAAACGTGCTGTTTGGTGTCCTCTTGCTGTTGGCTGTCCATTATTATCACGTTTGCCGTTTGGTGTGGTTAGGTGACATTATTAATGGCCTAGGAATTGTAATTATTGTGAACTTTATTTCATTACAGGGAATTTCAGACAATTTGAGTTTGCTGTCAAACTGACATTTTTTAACATTTCGGCCTTCTCCTTGGAAAATGTGGTCATTTGATGCTGTACAGTTTGAACCGTGATAACCTTGAAGTTCACTACGGACCAGAAGTTGAAAATTGTCAACTTGTGGTTCATGGACATGTGTGCTATACAGCACCGACATGCTCACGAGTACAATGTGTAGTGGGTGCAGTGGGAGCAAGCTCCATGTCAACACGGTCACATATTCGGTCGTGAGATCCAATAGTTGACCGTGTTGCCATGGAGCGGGCTCATACTGCAAACACCACACATTGTCATCACGGGCATGTCTTGTTGTGTAGGCCTTGCTGTCCTACCACAATTGACAATTTTCAACTTTTGGGTGCTAGTGAACTTCAAGTTCTCACACTTTGTCCAGACTGAGCAGCATCAAATCTCCACATCTTCCAAGTGCTTCCTGAAATATAAAATGCAGACGTTAAAAATGTCAGTTTCACAGTGAACTCAAATTGTGACATTTCTCTCTTTATCTATTATCATTAAAAATTATATTTTATTATATTATTTATTAAAAATATATTTTATCTTTTATTACCATTATTATTTTTATTACCATTATTAGTATGTTTTTATATTATTATTTTTATATTAATTATGTTTTTATATTAATTATTATTTATTTATTATTTATTATTAATATTAATTAAAATATTATTTTTTTATTATTGCTTTATCTTTTATTTTTGTTATATTATTATTTAATTATTATATATATTTTAATTGTTATATTTTATGTATATTATTATTCTAATTAAATGTTATTCTAAACAGGTTATTCTAAACAGGTGTAGGGTATATAGGTTGTCCAGTTCATGAAAAGCTAATTTAATGATCTCTCCTGTGGCTTTTCTCTTTGAATTGAAACTGAAAGGGAAACACTTGTTCAATTTTTACAGCCTAGAAAAAGGTGTGGTCATTTGACTCACAGTTCTTGGCAGTTCAGAAAGATGAACATTTCTAAGGGAAAGATGGTCTGAAATTTAGCTTCTCATGAGCTGGACACCACACATCATCTTTTCTTACTTAAAATATAATTATATTATTTAGCACGACAGCCTCTCTTTAATACACTTTCTTTTAGATGAACATTATTAGCATTTGCTGTTGGGAAAAAATGGTATCATAAAAAAAATGTGATGTGCACATGACAACATGAGTAGCATTGTGATGAAGACAAGGGGAAGAGAGGTTAGTGATGGTGGAATATGCAGCACATAGTTATAAGTGTTAGGAGTGAGATTCAGTTTACAGATGAGAAATACTCCTCAGGTGGAGATGCATCAGTTATAGAAATATATGAGGACACTTCAGTTGAGCTCTTAGAGCAGCACCAGCTTCAGCACTAATATTATTATAAACTAGCCAGAGTGTGTGTAGCTTATGGCATGACTTTAGTGCAGCAGCTAGAGCTATTGTACCAACATCACTAATATTATTATTATATAGGACTAGTGTGTGTAGCTCATGGCATGACTTTAGTGCAGCAGCTAGAGCTATTGTACCAACATGACTAATATTATTATAACCTAGGCCTAGTGTGTGTAGCTCATGGCATGACTTTAGTGCAGCAGCTAGAGCAGCTGCACCAACATGACTAATCTCGTTGCCATAGAAACGAAATGCTTTTATAAAATTTAGTTTGTTGTGGCTAATTTTTTCCAGTAGTGCTCTAATGTGCTCACCATGTAAGTGACACCTAGACATATCTAGATCTGTAACAAGGTGAGAAGTAGTTGAGATTACATAGCACACAGCAGTCATGTCAGCCAGTGTGAGAGTGCAGCCACTATAGCTAAGACTTTCCTGTACAATGCTATCACAGACAACTTGTTGTTGTGACTCAAATGCACACTGTGCTGCATACAAGTTACGTGTAGCTCGGTCTGACTTCAAGTGTGCAGAGCGAATGATGTGTTGTATTTGAGTAACTTTATTTTCAAACTTTGCTATTCCAAAGTAAAACTTCCACACCATCTGCATCTGTGGCTCTCCTGCGTATAACTTGATCATCTTAATTTGTTGTTCTTCTTTAAGTTCAGATAGTAGAGAGCTGCTAGAAACTCTTGGAAGGTGAGGTGGAGAAATGTATATGTATTATCAAGTCGTTGTAGATAAGCAGTCCTATCAACAGTAACCAAGCCTAGGGTAGGCGCATCATTGCAGCCAGTACCTAGGAGAAGTTGTACTGGGGTGTCTCTCTGGCAAACTGATTGTCGGGAGTGAGTAGTCATGTCGAGAGCCAGTTCACAGATCTTGTTGAAGTATCCTCTGTCATTTCCGCGTAAATCATCTAGTGAATCAAGTTGTGCATTTTCATTTATACGTCTTAGATTACGCAAGACAATATATTGGGTGAAGTGCTCGTAGATTTTCGTCTCAGTTTGTGGAATGTTGCCTCTCTCCCATTCATATAGGAAGCATATCATTGCAACATTTATTGGCAAGTAGCACATATGCAATAGGTTGGGATGGGAATTTAGATATGCCTTCAGTTGAGCTGGTGAGATACTGGACGTGTCGGTAGTGAAGGGATACGTGTCGATGTAGTCAAGGATTTGCTGGTGACTAAATCCAAGCACTTCGATGCGTCTGGTCACGTGTTGTTTGCACCTTAGTTTGTCAGTGGCAACTGGGCGTGAGGTCACTATGACCATGGCCGCAGGAAGGTACTTCCGATTTAGTAATTGATGGATTACGGACTTGGTTTCGTCCTGAGGATGGAACTCGTCCAAGCCGTCAAGTATAAAGCACGTCCCCTTGCCATTAGATTGCTTAATGTCTCTGACAACCTTTTCACACTCTTCTCTGTCATGATAGAGAAGGTCAAGAAGATCTGACAAGTGTTGAGTCTTTCTGTTGGCTAACTGTCGGAGTGGAATATGGAGGACCAGCTTTGCACTCGTCAGTACCTCCCCACCTGTGGCCCAGTCTCGACTGACCTTATGCACTAATGTAGTCTTCCCACTACCAGGCCGACCTTCTACCAGCACCAATGCTCCACTCTTATACTCACCAAACACTGTGTCATACTCAACCTTCTCCTTCGTCTCCAAGATGTCATCTGCATCTCCCCTCACTGAGTATTGGTAAGCATGAGTAATCTCCTTCTTCTTTTTGATGAGCACGAGGTTGATGAAGGTGCTATTCACTTTGGGCGGCCACGAGTCTTCAGGGACATCTGCATCCTGTGCGTATGATGTGATGAGATGCTCCTTTTCTGGAGGGAAGATCACAGTCAAGGTAACTGCTTCACTAATAAGGACTTCCTCATTGCCTTTGGCTAAATGGCAGGTATACTTCCCTTGAGCTGCTTGCATGGCTTGGTGGATGAGGAGTATGGGTGTGTGTGAACCAGAGTAACGAGGGCCGTCAGTTAAAGTCTGCCCCTCCTTCATCCACAGGTAACTTGCTCCCTCACCGTCACTGACTTGGACCTCTATGAGAGTGGAGCTGCCATCAGCTACTTCAGTGCTGCATGATTGGTTGACTATCTTCCAGCCAATGGCTAAATTTGCCGTCCTTGTCTCCAGTATTGGCACAGATGGTTTCTGACGCTCTCTAAATTCCTCCCCCAAGCTCAGTGCCACATTGGCTGCTCCAACATGCCCACTGGCTAGTTTCTGCTCCAGGTATTTCAGAGTGGCAGGTGTGGTCCCTTTGCACGCTCCTGTTACCCACTTCAAGAGAATGTTTTCCAGTCGGAGTATATTACTGTTGGCATTCTTACAATCTACTCGTACTGATTTAGACAGACCCAGTGCCAGGCCAAGCTCCTCCCACTTATCGCTAATCACGGCAAGAATCTCCACCAAATCAGCAACATCATGTTCCAAAAGAGACGTGTCATTTCCTGCGACCTGGCCACTGGCTGGCTGCCTTGTCACCTCCACTCCGACCCTCTCCCCCTCTCTCAGACTCACACACAGCCTCACTCAAGCGCCTAGCCAGCTGTCTCGCACCACCACCATACCCACCCAGGACATGAACAAACTGATGGAACACAGCTATGTCACTCCTCACCCCCTCACACACGTGTTGAAGTAGGTACCGCACTTTTAGCTCGGCATCTAGCTTGTCGTCCAGTGCAGCAAACGTGTCCTTCACTGCCTCAGAGATGACCAACGACTTGCGCAACTTGACTGAGATATCGACCAGGCTGATGCCGGACACTTGTGCCACCATGTCAGCTTTGTAGTCCTGCAGGACGTTGTGCTCCTTGCTTTGCTGAGGCCGAGCTTCCCGTTCAGCTGAAGAAGACATCTTCAAAGAGAGGGAGGGAGGAGGAGGGAGCATGAGAATATGTGATTGGGACAGGGGAGGAAAGGAGGGACGATAAAATCAGGGAGATGGGGTAGGCCCCTTTAATAATAGATAACACAACAACACTCACTGTAGACTCCTTTAATAATAGATAACACAACAACACTCACTGTAGACTCCTTTAATAATAGATAACACAACAACACTCACAGTAGACTCCTTTAATAATAGATAACACAACAACACTCACTGTAGACTCCTTTAATAATAGATAACACAACAACACTCACAGTAGACTCCTTTAATAATAGATAACACAACAACACTCACTGTAGGCTCCTTTAATAATAGATAACACAACAACACTCACTGTAGGCTCCTTTAATAATAGATAACACAACAACACTCACTGTAGACTCCTTTAATAATAGATAACACAACAACACTCACTGTAGGCTCCTTTAATAATAGATAACACAACAACACTCACTGTAGACTCCTTTAATAATAGATAACACAACAACACTCACTGTAGGCTCCTTTAATAATAGATAACACAACAACACTCACTGTAGACTCCTTTAATAATAGATAACACAACAACACTCACTGTAGACTCCTTTAATAATAGATAACACAACAACACTCACTGTAGACTCCTTTAATAATAGATAACACAACAACACTCACTGTAGGCCCCTTTAATAATAGATAACACAACAACACTCACTGTAGGCTCCTTTAATAATAGATAACACAACAACACTCACTGTAGACTCCTTTAATAATAGATAACACAACAACACTCACTGTAGATTCCTTTAATAATAGATAACACAACAACACTCACTGTAGGCTCCTTTAATAATAGATAACACAACAACACTCACTGTAGACTCCTTTAATAATAGATAACACAACAACACTCACTGTAGGCTCCTTTAATAATAGATAACACAACAACACTCACTGTAGACTCCTTTAATAATAGATAACACAACAACACTCACTGTAGACTCCTTTAATAATAGATAACACAACAACACTCACTGTAGACTCCTTTAATAATAGATAACACAACAACACTCACTGTAGACTCCTTTAATAATAGATAACACAATAACACTCACTGTAGGCTCCTTTAATAATAGATAACACAACAACACTCACTGTAGGCTCCTTTAATAATAGATAACACAACAACACTCACTGTAGACTCCTTTAATAATAGATAACACAACAACACTCACTGTAGACTCCTTTAATAATAGATAACACAACAACACTCACTGTAGGCTCCTTTAATAATATATAACACAACAACACTCACTGTAGACTCCTTTAATAATAGATAACACAACAACACTCACTGTAGACTCCTTTAATAATAGATAACACAACAACACTCACTGTAGGCTCCTTTAATAATAGATAACACAACAACACTCACTGTAGACTCCTTTAATAATAGATAACACAACAACACTCACTGTAGACTCCTTTAATAATAGATAACACAACAACACTCACTGTAGGCTCCTTTAATAATATATAACACAACAACACTCACTGTAGACTCCTTTAATAATAGATAACACAACAACACTCACTGTAGACTCCTTTAATAATAGATAACACAACAACACTCACTGTAGGCTCCTTTAATAATAGATAACACAACAACACTCACTGTAGACTCCTTTAATAATAGATAACACAACAACACTCACTGTAGACTCCTTTAATAATAGATAACACAACAACACTCACTGTAGACTCCTTTAATAATAGATAACACAACAACACTCACTGTAGACTCCTTTAATAATAGATAACACAACAACACTCACTGTAGACTCCTTTAATAATAGATAACACAACAACACTCACTGTAGACTCCTTTAATAATAGATAACACAACAACACTCACTGTAGACTCCTTTAATAATAGATAACACAATAACACTCACTGTAGGCTCCTTTAATAATAGATAACACAACAACACTCACTGTAGGCTCCTTTAATAATAGATAACACAACAACACTCACTGTAGACTCCTTTAATAATAGATAACACAACAACACTCACTGTAGACTCCTTTAATAATAGATAACACAACAACACTCACTGTAGGCTCCTTTAATAATATATAACACAACAACACTCACTGTAGACTCCTTTAATAATAGATAACACAACAACACTCACTGTAGACTCCTTTAATAATAGATAACACAACAACACTCACTGTAGGCTCCTTTAATAATAGATAACACAACAACACTCACTGTAGACTCCTTTAATAATAGATAACACAACAACACTCACTGTAGACTCCTTTAATAATAGATAACACAACAACACTCACTGTAGGCTCCTTTAATAATATATAACACAACAACACTCACTGTAGACTCCTTTAATAATAGATAACACAACAACACTCACTGTAGACTCCTTTAATAATAGATAACACAACAACACTCACTGTAGGCTCCTTTAATAATAGATAACACAACAACACTCACTGTAGACTCCTTTAATAATAGATAACACAACAACACTCACTGTAGACTCCTTTAATAATAGATAACACAACAACACTCACTGTAGACTCCTTTAATAATAGATAACACAACAACACTCACTGTAGACTCCTTTAATAATAGATAACACAACAACACTCACTGTAGACTCCTTTAATAATAGATAACACAACAACACTCACTGTAGACTCCTTTAATAATAGATAACACAACAACACTCACTGTAGACTCCTTTAATAATAGATAACACAATAACACTCACTGTAGGCTCCTTTAATAATAGATAACACAACAACACTCACTGTAGGCTCCTTTAATAATAGATAACACAACAACACTCACTGTTGCTAGTAAAGGTTCCTTAGATAACTTCAGAGATTCTCCCACTGCAGGTGAGAGTAGAGAGCTGGGTAGTGGCAAAGAGCTGCTAGATCACAGAGTTTTAGAGCAAGTAGATCAGCAAACATTCAGACCTCAGGGCTACAGGCGTGGCCCTTTATACTTGAGCTAGGACTACTCACTTCCTGTCTAGCACTAATTAGGGCCTTGTGGTGTGCTCCCTCCCTCCCCACATATTTGGCCGCCCACAAAACTACTTTAACGAGCATGTAGGAGCTCTAAATATCACTCACCCTTAAAACATCATCAGTGTGTGTATGTGTGTGAGTGTGTGCCAAAGTTCATGCTGGGTTTAGCCGAGGTGGGGAGGGAAATATTTGGTGTGTCAGATGTTGGGGGAAGCCGTTGCCCATAGATTTTGTGTGGGTGGAGGTCACACCAGGTGTGAGGTGTGCTCCGGGGGACTTGGACATGTGGGTGTGTGCAGTATTTAGTCATCATGTTACCCCCACATGCTTGGACCAAGGCACAGCGTGTAAATAGTATAGAAGGGACCAGTAATCAGTGACACTTCCTTTGTGAAGAACTAGTTAGTGTGCGTGGGGATTTCTGTCAGGGCAGCATCTCTCCCTCCCCACTCTTGTATGACATACTCTGTGTGCAGGTGAGGTGTGTGGGGTGTGTGCATGTGGTGAGGTGTGTGTGTAGGTATGTGTGAGGTGTTTATAGGTTAAAGTTCTTCCTACTTTAGAGGTGTGTCCACTCTTCACAGACAATCCTTTAGTCCTCGCTGGGACTCTGTCAACTCATGGCCCTCCACCTTTGACCTATGTACCATAGCAGTTAAGAGGTCAGAGGTGCTGCTCTGTGAGATGACCTCTGTTAAGAGTTGACTGGCACAGCTGGGGGAGGGCCAGACCAAGGGGGCGTGTTTTTAGTTGTTGCTGGTGCCATTTCCTCACGACTACCAAAAGTGCTGCACATTTACAATGTGAGGAAGAACTTCCTGTGGGAGTTTCTAGTTTTCATGCAACATTTCAGCAGTTGAGGAACATCTACTAATCTGCACTCTGCCCATCACCTCCTCCACCACCACACACACACACACACACATCACCTCCTCCACCACCACACACACACACACACACATCACCTCCTCCACCACACACACACACACACAGTCACACACACACACACACACAGTGCTCCTCCACCACACACACACACACACACACACACACACAGTCACACACACACACACACAGTGCTCCTCCACCACACACACACACACACACATACACACAGTGCTCCTCCACCACACACACACACACACACACACAGTCACACACACACACACACACACACACACACACACGAGTGCTGGAGGAGCTGGCTCAAGTCAGGACACTGATGTCAGATGTCTTGCTACTACATGCATAGGTGTGTCCTGTGAGGATCTTGAGAGACTCCTCCCTCTCCTTCCTGGCTGTCTTTGTCTCTGTGGTCCTGGCTCTTGAAGTGAGTGTTGATGTTGCAAGAATACCAACTCTATGTGATGGTGGACATTAGGCTTTTCTGATTGTGCACCAACTCTCTGGGGCTGGCTTTTCTGATTGTGCACCAACTCTCTGGGGCTGGCTTTTCTAATTGTGGGCACCAACTCTCTGGGGCTGGCTTTTCTGATTGTGCACCAACTCTCTGGGGCTGGCTTTTCTAATTGTGGGCACCAACTCTCTGGGGCTGGCTTTTTTTATTGTGCACCAACTCTCTGGGGCTGGCTTTTCTAATTGTGTGCACCAACTCTCTGGGGCTGGCTTTTCTAATTGTGGGCACCAACTCTCTGGGGCTGGCTTTTCTGATTGTGCACCAACTCTCTGGGGCTGGCTTTTCTAATTGTGGGCACCAACTCTCTCGGACTGGCTTTTCTGATTGTGCACCAACTCTCTGGGGCTGGCTTTTCTAATTGTGGGCACCAACTCTCTGGGGCTGGCTTTTCTGATTGTGGGCACCAACTCTCTGGGGCTGGCTTTTCTCATTGTGCACCAACTCTCTGGGGCTGGCTTTTCTAATTGTGGGCACCAACTCTCTGGGGCTGGCTTTTCTAATTGTGGGCACCAACTCTCTCGGACTGGCTTTTCTGATTGTGCACCAACTCTCTGGGGCTGGCTTTTCTAATTGTGGGCACCAACTCTCTGGGGCTGGCTTTTCTGATTGTGCACCAACTCTCTGGGGCTGGCTTTTCTAATTGTGGGCACCAACTCTCTTGGGCTGGCTTTTCTCATTGTGCACCAACTCTCTGGGGCTGGCTTTTCTAATTGTGGGCACCAACTCTCTGGGGCTGGCTTTTCTAATTGTGGGCACCAACTCCCTGGGGTTGGCTTTTCTAATTGTGGGCACCATCACTGGGAACGGCTATTCTAATTGTGGGCACCAACTTTCTGGGAACGGCTTTTCTAATTGTGGGCACCAACTTTCTGGGAACGGCTTTTGTAATTGCGGGCATCAACTCTCTGGGAACGGCTTTCCTAATTGTGGGTACTAACTCTCTGGGGCTGGCTTTTCTAATTGTGGGCACCAACTCTCTGGAGCTAATTGTGGGCACAACTCTCTCTGGGGCAGGCTTTTCTAATTGTGGGCACCAACTCTCTGGGGCTGGCTTTTCTAATTGCGGGCAGCAACTCTTTGTGGCTGGCTTTTCTAATTGTGGGCGCCAACTCTCTGGGACTGGCTTTTCTAATTGTGTGCACTAACTCTCTGGGGCTGGCTTTTCTAATTGTGGGCACCACAACTCTCTGGGGCTGGCTTTTCTAATTGCGGGCACCAACTCTCTCGGACTGGCTTTTCTAATTGTGGGCACCAACTCTCTGGGGCTGGCTTTTCTAAATGTGGGCACCAACTCTCTGGGGCTGGCTTTTCTAATTGTGGGCATCAACTCTCTTGGGCTGGCTTTTCTAATTGCGGGCACCAACTCTCTGGGGCTGGCTTTTCTAATTGTGGGCACCAACTCTCTGGGGCTAATTGTGGGCACCAACTCTCTGGAGCCGGCTTTACTAATTGTGGGCACCAACTCTCTGGAGCTGGCTTTTCTAATTGTGGGCACCAACACTCTGGGGCTGGCTTTTCTAATTGTGGGCGCCAACTCTCTGGGACTGGCTTTTCTAATTGTGTGCACTAACTCTCTGGGGCTGGCTTTTCTAATTGCGGGCACTAACTCTCTGGGGCTGGCTTTTCTAATTGTGGGCACTAACTCTCTGGAGCTGGCTTTTCTAATTGTGGGCACCAACTCTCTGGGGCTGGCTTTTCTAATTGTGGGCACCAACTCTCTGGGAGCCGTCTTTTCTAATTGTGGGCAACAACTCTCTGGGGTTGGCTTTTCTAATTGTGGGCACCATCACTGGGAACGGATTTTCTAATTGTGGGCACCAACTCTCTGGGGTTGGCTTTTCTAATTGTGGGCACCATCACTGGGAACGGATTTTCTAATTGCGGGCATCAACTCTCTGGGGCTGGCTTTTCTAATTGTGGCACCAACTTTCTGGGAACGGCTTTTCTAATTGTGGGCACCAACTCTCTGGGGCAGGCTTTTCTAATTGTGGGCACCAACTCTCTGGGGCTGGCTTTTCTAATTGTGGGCACCAACTCTCTGGTGCTGGCTTTTCTAATTGTGGGAACCGACTCTCTGGGACTGGCTTTTCTAATTGTGGGCACCAACTCTCTGGGGCTGGCTTTTCTAATTGTGCACCAACTCTCTGGGGCTGGCTTTTCTGATTGTGCACCAACTCTCTGGGGCTGGCTTTTCTAATTGTGGGCACCAACTCTCTGGGGCTGGCTTTTCTGATTGTGCACCAACTCTCTGGGGCTGGCTTTTCTGATTGTGCACCAACTCTCTGGGGCTGGCTTTTCTGATTGTGCACCAACTCTCTGGGGCTGGCTTTTCTAATTGTGGGCACCAACTCTCTGGGGCTGGCTTTTCTAGTTGTGGTCACCAACTCTCTGGGGCTGGCTTTTCTGATTGTGCACCAACTCTCTGGGGCTGGCTTTTCTAATTGTGGGCACCAACTCTCTGGGGCTGGCTTTTCTCATTGTGCACCAACTCTCTGGGGCTGGCTTTTCTAATTGTGGGCACCAACTCTCTGGGGCTGGCTTTTCTAATTGTGGGCACCAACTCCCTGGGGTTGGCTTTTCTAATTGTGGGCACCATCACTGGCAACGGATTTCTAATTGCGGGCATCAACTCTCTGGGAACGGCTATTCTAATTGTGGGCACCAACTTTCTGGGGATGGCTTTTCTAATTGTGGGCACCAACTCTCTGGGGCTGGCTTTTCTAATTGTGGGCATCAACTCTCTTGGGCTGGCTTTTCTAATTGCGGGCACCAACTCTCTGGGGCTGGCTTTTCTAATTGCGGGCACCAACTCTCTGGAGCTGGCTTTTCTAATTGTGGGCACCAAATCTCTGAGGCTGGCTTTTCTAATTGACTCTCTGGGGCTGGCTTTTCTAATTGAGGGCCTAACTCTCTGGGGCTGGTTTTTCTAATTGTGGGCACCAACTCTCTGGGGCTGGCTTTTCTAATTGTTGGCGCCAACTCTCTGGGGCTGGCTTTTCTAATTGTGGGCATCAACTCTCTGGGGCTGGCTTTTCTAATTGTTGGCGCCAACTCTCTGGGACTGGCTTTTCTAATTGTGTGCACCAACTCTCTGTGGCTGGCTTTTCTAATTGTGGGCACCAACTCTCTGGGGCTGGCTTTTCTAAATGTGGGCACCAACTCTCTGGGGCTGGCTTTTCTAATTGTGGGCATAAACTCTCTTGGGCTGGCTTTTCTAATTGCGGGCACCAACTCTCTTGGGCTGGCTTTTCTAATTGTGGGCACCAACTCTCTGGGGCTAATTGTGGGCACCAACTCTCTGGAGCCGGCTTTACTAATTGTGGGCACCAACTCTCTGGAGCTGGCTTTTCTAATTGTGGGCACCAACTCTCTGGGGCTGGCTTTTCTAATTGTGGGCGCCAACTCTCTGGGACTGGCTTTTCTAATTGTGTGCACTAACTCTCTGGGGCTGGCTTTTCTAATTGCGGGCACTAACTCTCTGGGGCTGGCTTTTCTAATTGTGGGCACTAACTCTCTGGAGCTGGCTTTTCTAATTGTGGGCACCAACTCTCTGGGGCTGGCTTTTCTAATTGCGGGCACCAACTCTCTCGGACTGGCTTTTCTAATTGTGGGCACCAACTCTCTGGGTCTGGCTTTTCTAATTGTGGGCACCAACTCTCTGGGGCTGGCTTTTCTAATTGTGGGCACCAACTCTCTGGGAGCCGTCTTTTCTAATTGTGGGCAACAACTCACTGGGAACGGATTTTCTAATTGTGGGCACCAACTCTCTTGGGTTGGCTTTTCTAATTGTGGGCACCATCACTGGGAACGGATTTTCTAATTGTGGGCACCAACTCTCTGGGGTTGGCTTTTCTAATTGTGGGCACCATCACTGGGAACGGATTTTCTAATTGCGGGCATCAACTCTCTGGGGCTGGCTTTTCTAATTGTGGCACCAACTTTCTGGGAACGGCTTTTCTAATTGTGGGCACCAACTCTCTGGGGCAGGCTTTTCTAATTGTGGGCACCAACTCTCTGGGGCTGGCTTTTCTAATTGTGGGCACCAACTCTCTGGTGCTGGCTTTTCTAATTGTGGGAACCGACTCTCTGGGACTGGCTTTTCTAATTGTGCACCAACTCTCTGGGGCTAGCTTTTCTGATTGTGCACCAACTCTCTGGGGCTGGCTTTTCTAATTGTGGGCACCAACTCTCTGGGGCTGGCTTTTCTGATTGTGCACCAACTCTCTGGGGCTGGCTTTTCTAATTGTGGGCACCAACTCTCTGGGGCTGGCTTTTCTCATTGTGCACCAACTCTCTGGGGCTGGCTTTTCTAATTGTGGGCACCAACTCTCTGGGGCTGGCTTTTCTAATTGTGGGCACCAACTCCCTGGGGTTGGCTTTTCTAATTGTGGGCACCATCACTGGCAACGGATTTTCTAATTGCGGGCATCAACTCTCTGGGAACGGCTATTCTAATTGTGGGCACCAACTCTCTGGGGCTGGCTTTTCTAATTGTGGGCACCAACTCTCTGGGGCTGGCTTTTCTAATTGTGGGCATCAACTCTCTTGGGCTGGCTTTTCTAATTGCGGGCACCAACTCTCTGGGGCTGGCTTTTCTAATTGCGGGCACCAACTCTCTGGAGCTGGCTTTTCTAATTGTGGGCACCAAATCTCTGAGGCTGGCTTTTCTAATTGACTCTCTGGGGCTGGCTTTTCTAATTGAGGGCCTAACTCTCTGGGGCTGGTTTTTCTAATTGTGGGCACCAACTCTCTGGGGCTGGCTTTTCTAATTGTTGGCGCCAACTCTCTGGGGCTGGCTTTTCTAATTGTGGGCATCAACTCTCTAGGGCTGGCTTTTCTAATTGTTGGCGCCAACTCTCTGGGACTGGCTTTTCTAATTGTGTGCACCAACTCTCTGTGGCTGGCTTTTCTAATTGTGGGCACCGACTCTCTGGGGCTGGCTTTTCTAATTGTGGGCACCAACTTTCTGGGAACGGCTTTTGTAATTGTGGGCACCAACTCTCTGGGGCAGGCTTTTCTAATTGTGGGCTGGGAGCAGTCTTTTCTAATTGTGGGCACCAACTCTCTGGGGCTGGCTTTTCTAATTGTGGGAACCAACTCTCTGGGACTGGTTTTTCTAATTGTGTGCACCAACTCTCTGGGTCTGGCTTTTCTAATTGCGGGCAGCAACTCTCTGTGGCTGGCTTTTCTAATTGTTGGCGCCAACTCTCTGGGACTGGCTTTTCTAATTGTGTGCACTAACTCTCTGGGGCTGGCTTTTCTAATTGCGGGCACTAACTCTCTGGGGCTGGCTTTTCTAATTGCGGGCACTAACTCTCTGGGGCTGGCTTTTCTAATTGTGGGCACCAACTCTCTGGGACTGGCTTTTCTAATTGTGTGCACTAACTCTCTGGGGCTGGATTTTCTAATTGCGGGCACCAACTCTCTGGGGCTGGCTTTTCTAATTGTGGACACCAACTCTCTGGGGCTGGCTTTTCTAATTGTGGGCACCAACTCCCTGGGAGCCGTCTTTTCTAATTGTGGGCAACAACTCACTGGGAACGGATTTACTAATTGTGGGCACCATCACTGGTAACGGATTTTCTAATTGCGGGCACCAACTTTCTGGGAACTACTTTTCTAATTGTGGGCACCAACTCTCTGGGGCAGGCTTTTCTAATTGTGGGCACCAACTCTCTGGGGCAGGCTTTTCTAATTGTGGGCACCAACTCTCTGGGGCTGGCTTTTCTAATTGTGGGCACCAACTCTCTGGTGCTGGCTTTTCTAATTGTGGGAACCAACTCTCTGGGACTGGCTTTTCTAATTGCGGGCAGCAACTCTCTGGGACTGGCTTTTCTAATTGTGTGCACTAACTCTCTGGGGCTGGCTTTTCTAATTGCGGGCACTAACTCTCTGGGGCTGGCTTTTCTAATTGCGGGCACTAACTCTCTGGGGCTGGCTTTTCTAATTGTGGGCACCAACTCTCTGGGGCTGGCTTTTCTAATTGTGGGCACCAACTCTCTGGGGCTGGCTTTTCTAATTGTGGGCATCAACTCTCTTGGGCTGGCTTTTCTAATTGCGGGCACCAACTCTCTGGGGCTGGCTTTTCTAATTGTGGGCACCAACTCTCTGGGGCTAATTGTGGGCACCAACTCTCTGGAGCCGGCTTTTCTAATTGTGGGCACCAACTCTCTGGGGCTGGCTTTTCTAATTGTGGGCACCAACTCTCTGGAGCCGGCTTTTCTAATTGTGGGCACCAACTCTCTGGGTCTGGCTTTTCTAATTGCGGGCAGCAACTCTCTGTGGCTGGCTTTTCTAATTGTGGGCGCCAACTCTCTGGGACTGGCTTTTCTAATTGTGTGCACTAACTCTCTGGGGCTGGCTTTTCTAATTGCGGGCACTAACTCTCTGGGGCTGGCTTTTCTAATTGTGGGCACCAACTCTCTGGGGCTGGCTTTTCTAATTGTGGGCACCAACTCTCTGAGGCTGGCTTTTCTAATTACTCTCTGGGGCTGGCTTTTCTAATTGTGGGCATCAACTCTCTGGGAGCCGTCTTTTCTAATTGTGGGCAACAACTCACTGGGAACGGATTTTCTAATTGTGGGCACCAACTCTCTGGGGTTGGCTTTTCTAATTGTGGGCACCATCACTGGGAACGGATTTTCTAATTGTGGGCACCAACTCTCTGGGGTTGGCTTTTCTAATTGTGGGCACCATCACTGGGAACGGATTTTCTAATTGCGGGCATCAACTCTCTGGGGCTGGCTTTGTGGGCACCAACTCTCTGGGACTGGCTTTTCTAATTGTGGGCACCAACTCTCTGGGGCTGGCTTTTCTAATTGTGCACCAACTCTCTGGGGCTGGCTTTTCTGATTGTGCACCAACTCTCTGGGGCTGGCTTTTCTAATTGTGGGCACCAACTCTCTGGGGCTGGCTTTTCTGATTGTGCACCAACTCTCTGGGGCTGGCTTTTCTAATTGTGGGCACCAACTCTCTGGGGCTGGCTTTTCTAATTGTGGGCACCAACTCTCTGGGACTGGCTTTTCTAATTGTGTGCACTAACTCTCTGGGGCTGGATTTTCTAATTGCGGGCACCAACTCTCTGGGGCTGGCTTTTCTAATTGTGGACACCAACTCTCTGGGGCTGGCTTTTCTAATTGTGGGCACCAACTCCCTGGGAGCCGTCTTTTCTAATTGTGGGCAACAACTCACTGGGAACGGATTTACTAATTGTGGGCACCATCACTGGTAACGGATTTTCTAATTGCGGGCACCAACTTTCTGGGAACTACTTTTCTAATTGTGGGCACCAACTCTCTGGGGCAGGCTTTTCTAATTGTGGGCACCAACTCTCTGGGGCTGGCTTTTCTAATTGTGGGCACCAACTCCCTGGGGTTGGCTTTTCTAATTGTGGGCACCATCACTGGGAACGGCTATTCTAATTGTGGGCACCAACTTTCTGGGAACGGCTTTTCTAATTGTGGGCACCAACTTTCTGGGAACGGCTTTTGTAATTGCGGGCATCAACTCTCTGGGAACGGCTTTCCTAATTGTGGGTACTAACTCTCTGGGGCTGGCTTTTCTAATTGTGGGCACCAACTCTCTGGAGCTAATTGTGGGCACAACTCTCTCTGGGGCAGGCTTTTCTAATTGTGGGCACCAACTCTCTGGGGCTGGCTTTTCTAATTGCGGGCAGCAACTCTTTGTGGCTGGCTTTTCTAATTGTGGGCGCCAACTCTCTGGGACTGGCTTTTCTAATTGTGTGCACTAACTCTCTGGGGCTGGCTTTTCTAATTGTGGGCACCACAACTCTCTGGGGCTGGCTTTTCTAATTGCGGGCACCAACTCTCTCGGACTGGCTTTTCTAATTGTGGGCACCAACTCTCTGGGGCTGGCTTTTCTAAATGTGGGCACCAACTCTCTGGGGCTGGCTTTTCTAATTGTGGGCATCAACTCTCTTGGGCTGGCTTTTCTAATTGCGGGCACCAACTCTCTGGGGCTGGCTTTTCTAATTGTGGGCACCAACTCTCTGGGGCTAATTGTGGGCACCAACTCTCTGGAGCCGGCTTTACTAATTGTGGGCACCAACTCTCTGGAGCTGGCTTTTCTAATTGTGGGCACCAACACTCTGGGGCTGGCTTTTCTAATTGTGGGCGCCAACTCTCTGGGACTGGCTTTTCTAATTGTGTGCACTAACTCTCTGGGGCTGGCTTTTCTAATTGCGGGCACTAACTCTCTGGGGCTGGCTTTTCTAATTGTGGGCACTAACTCTCTGGAGCTGGCTTTTCTAATTGTGGGCACCAACTCTCTGGGGCTGGCTTTTCTAATTGCGGGCACCAACTCTCTCGGACTGGCTTTTCTAATTGTGGGCACCAACTCTCTGGGTCTGGCTTTTCTAATTGTGGGCACCAACTCTCTGGGGCTGGCTTTTCTAATTGTGGGCACCAACTCTCTGGGAGCCGTCTTTTCTAATTGTGGGCAACAACTCACTGGGAACGGATTTTCTAATTGTGGGCACCAACTCTCTGGGGTTGGCTTTTCTAATTGTGGGCACCATCACTGGGAACGGATTTTCTAATTGTGGGCACCAACTCTCTGGGGTTGGCTTTTCTAATTGTGGGCACCATCACTGGGAACGGATTTTCTAATTGCGGGCATCAACTCTCTGGGGCTGGCTTTTCTAATTGTGGCACCAACTTTCTGGGAACGGCTTTTCTAATTGTGGGCACCAACTCTCTGGGGCAGGCTTTTCTAATTGTGGGCACCAACTCTCTGGGGCTGGCTTTTCTAATTGTGGGCACCAACTCTCTGGTGCTGGCTTTTCTAATTGTGGGAACCGACTCTCTGGGACTGGCTTTTCTAATTGTGGGCACCAACTCTCTGGGGCTGGCTTTTCTGATTGTGCACCAACTCTCTGGGGCTGGCTTTTCTGATTGTGCACCAACTCTCTGGGGCTGGCTTTTCTGATTGTGCACCAACTCTCTGGGGCTGGCTTTTCTAATTGTGGGCACCAACTCTCTGGGGCTGGCTTTTCTAGTTGTGGTCACCAACTCTCTGGGGCTGGCTTTTCTGATTGTGCACCAACTCTCTGGGGCTGGCTTTTCTAATTGTGGGCACCAACTCTCTGGGGCTGGCTTTTCTCATTGTGCACCAACTCTCTGGGGCTGGCTTTTCTAATTGTGGGCACCAACTCTCTGGGGCTGGCTTTTCTAATTGTGGGCACCAACTCCCTGGGGTTGGCTTTTCTAATTGTGGGCACCATCACTGGCAACGGATTTTCTAATTGCGGGCATCAACTCTCTGGGAACGGCTATTCTAATTGTGGGCACCAACTTTCTGGGGATGGCTTTTCTAATTGTGGGCACCAACTCTCTGGGGCTGGCTTTTCTAATTGTGGGCATCAACTCTCTTGGGCTGGCTTTTCTAATTGCGGGCACCAACTCTCTGGGGCTGGCTTTTCTAATTGCGGGCACCAACTCTCTGGAGCTGGCTTTTCTAATTGTGGGCACCAAATCTCTGAGGCTGGCTTTTCTAATTGACTCTCTGGGGCTGGCTTTTCTAATTGAGGGCCTAACTCTCTGGGGCTGGTTTTTCTAATTGTGGGCACCAACTCTCTGGGGCTGGCTTTTCTAATTGTTGGCGCCAACTCTCTGGGGCTGGCTTTTCTAATTGTGGGCATCAACTCTCTGGGGCTGGCTTTTCTAATTGTTGGCGCCAACTCTCTGGGACTGGCTTTTCTAATTGTGTGCACCAACTCTCTGTGGCTGGCTTTTCTAATTGTGGGCACCAACTCTCTGGGGCTGGCTTTTCTAAATGTGGGCACCAACTCTCTGGGGCTGGCTTTTCTAATTGTGGGCATAAACTCTCTTGGGCTGGCTTTTCTAATTGCGGGCACCAACTCTCTTGGGCTGGCTTTTCTAATTGTGGGCACCAACTCTCTGGGGCTAATTGTGGGCACCAACTCTCTGGAGCCGGCTTTACTAATTGTGGGCACCAACTCTCTGGAGCTGGCTTTTCTAATTGTGGGCACCAACTCTCTGGGGCTGGCTTTTCTAATTGTGGGCGCCAACTCTCTGGGACTGGCTTTTCTAATTGTGTGCACTAACTCTCTGGGGCTGGCTTTTCTAATTGCGGGCACTAACTCTCTGGGGCTGGCTTTTCTAATTGTGGGCACTAACTCTCTGGAGCTGGCTTTTCTAATTGTGGGCACCAACTCTCTGGGGCTGGCTTTTCTAATTGCGGGCACCAACTCTCTCGGACTGGCTTTTCTAATTGTGGGCACCAACTCTCTGGGTCTGGCTTTTCTAATTGTGGGCACCAACTCTCTGGGGCTGGCTTTTCTAATTGTGGGCACCAACTCTCTGGGAGCCGTCTTTTCTAATTGTGGGCAACAACTCACTGGGAACGGATTTTCTAATTGTGGGCACCAACTCTCTTGGGTTGGCTTTTCTAATTGTGGGCACCATCACTGGGAACGGATTTTCTAATTGTGGGCACCAACTCTCTGGGGTTGGCTTTTCTAATTGTGGGCACCATCACTGGGAACGGATTTTCTAATTGCGGGCATCAACTCTCTGGGGCTGGCTTTTCTAATTGTGGCACCAACTTTCTGGGAACGGCTTTTCTAATTGTGGGCACCAACTCTCTGGGGCAGGCTTTTCTAATTGTGGGCACCAACTCTCTGGGGCTGGCTTTTCTAATTGTGGGCACCAACTCTCTGGTGCTGGCTTTTCTAATTGTGGGAACCGACTCTCTGGGACTGGCTTTTCTAATTGTGCACCAACTCTCTGGGGCTAGCTTTTCTGATTGTGCACCAACTCTCTGGGGCTGGCTTTTCTAATTGTGGGCACCAACTCTCTGGGGCTGGCTTTTCTGATTGTGCACCAACTCTCTGGGGCTGGCTTTTCTAATTGTGGGCACCAACTCTCTGGGGCTGGCTTTTCTCATTGTGCACCAACTCTCTGGGGCTGGCTTTTCTAATTGTGGGCACCAACTCTCTGGGGCTGGCTTTTCTAATTGTGGGCACCAACTCCCTGGGGTTGGCTTTTCTAATTGTGGGCACCATCACTGGCAACGGATTTTCTAATTGCGGGCATCAACTCTCTGGGAACGGCTATTCTAATTGTGGGCACCAACTCTCTGGGGCTGGCTTTTCTAATTGTGGGCACCAACTCTCTGGGGCTGGCTTTTCTAATTGTGGGCATCAACTCTCTTGGGCTGGCTTTTCTAATTGCGGGCACCAACTCTCTGGGGCTGGCTTTTCTAATTGCGGGCACCAACTCTCTGGAGCTGGCTTTTCTAATTGTGGGCACCAAATCTCTGAGGCTGGCTTTTCTAATTGACTCTCTGGGGCTGGCTTTTCTAATTGAGGGCCTAACTCTCTGGGGCTGGTTTTTCTAATTGTGGGCACCAACTCTCTGGGGCTGGCTTTTCTAATTGTTGGCGCCAACTCTCTGGGGCTGGCTTTTCTAATTGTGGGCATCAACTCTCTAGGGCTGGCTTTTCTAATTGTTGGCGCCAACTCTCTGGGACTGGCTTTTCTAATTGTGTGCACCAACTCTCTGTGGCTGGCTTTTCTAATTGTGGGCACCGACTCTCTGGGGCTGGCTTTTCTAATTGTGGGCACCAACTTTCTGGGAACGGCTTTTGTAATTGTGGGCACCAACTCTCTGGGGCAGGCTTTTCTAATTGTGGGCTGGGAGCAGTCTTTTCTAATTGTGGGCACCAACTCTCTGGGGCTGGCTTTTCTAATTGTGGGAACCAACTCTCTGGGACTGGTTTTTCTAATTGTGTGCACCAACTCTCTGGGTCTGGCTTTTCTAATTGCGGGCAGCAACTCTCTGTGGCTGGCTTTTCTAATTGTTGGCGCCAACTCTCTGGGACTGGCTTTTCTAATTGTGTGCACTAACTCTCTGGGGCTGGCTTTTCTAATTGCGGGCACTAACTCTCTGGGGCTGGCTTTTCTAATTGCGGGCACTAACTCTCTGGGGCTGGCTTTTCTAATTGTGGGCACCAACTCTCTGGGACTGGCTTTTCTAATTGTGTGCACTAACTCTCTGGGGCTGGATTTTCTAATTGCGGGCACCAACTCTCTGGGGCTGGCTTTTCTAATTGTGGACACCAACTCTCTGGGGCTGGCTTTTCTAATTGTGGGCACCAACTCCCTGGGAGCCGTCTTTTCTAATTGTGGGCAACAACTCACTGGGAACGGATTTACTAATTGTGGGCACCATCACTGGTAACGGATTTTCTAATTGCGGGCACCAACTTTCTGGGAACTACTTTTCTAATTGTGGGCACCAACTCTCTGGGGCAGGCTTTTCTAATTGTGGGCACCAACTCTCTGGGGCAGGCTTTTCTAATTGTGGGCACCAACTCTCTGGGGCTGGCTTTTCTAATTGTGGGCACCAACTCTCTGGTGCTGGCTTTTCTAATTGTGGGAACCAACTCTCTGGGACTGGCTTTTCTAATTGCGGGCAGCAACTCTCTGGGACTGGCTTTTCTAATTGTGTGCACTAACTCTCTGGGGCTGGCTTTTCTAATTGCGGGCACTAACTCTCTGGGGCTGGCTTTTCTAATTGCGGGCACTAACTCTCTGGGGCTGGCTTTTCTAATTGTGGGCACCAACTCTCTGGGGCTGGCTTTTCTAATTGTGGGCACCAACTCTCTGGGGCTGGCTTTTCTAATTGTGGGCATCAACTCTCTTGGGCTGGCTTTTCTAATTGCGGGCACCAACTCTCTGGGGCTGGCTTTTCTAATTGTGGGCACCAACTCTCTGGGGCTAATTGTGGGCACCAACTCTCTGGAGCCGGCTTTTCTAATTGTGGGCACCAACTCTCTGGGGCTGGCTTTTCTAATTGTGGGCACCAACTCTCTGGAGCCGGCTTTTCTAATTGTGGGCACCAACTCTCTGGGTCTGGCTTTTCTAATTGCGGGCAGCAACTCTCTGTGGCTGGCTTTTCTAATTGTGGGCGCCAACTCTCTGGGACTGGCTTTTCTAATTGTGTGCACTAACTCTCTGGGGCTGGCTTTTCTAATTGCGGGCACTAACTCTCTGGGGCTGGCTTTTCTAATTGTGGGCACCAACTCTCTGGGGCTGGCTTTTCTAATTGTGGGCACCAACTCTCTGAGGCTGGCTTTTCTAATTACTCTCTGGGGCTGGCTTTTCTAATTGTGGGCATCAACTCTCTGGGAGCCGTCTTTTCTAATTGTGGGCAACAACTCACTGGGAACGGATTTTCTAATTGTGGGCACCAACTCTCTGGGGTTGGCTTTTCTAATTGTGGGCACCATCACTGGGAACGGATTTTCTAATTGTGGGCACCAACTCTCTGGGGTTGGCTTTTCTAATTGTGGGCACCATCACTGGGAACGGATTTTCTAATTGCGGGCATCAACTCTCTGGGGCTGGCTTTGTGGGCACCAACTCTCTGGGACTGGCTTTTCTAATTGTGGGCACCAACTCTCTGGGGCTGGCTTTTCTAATTGTGCACCAACTCTCTGGGGCTGGCTTTTCTAATTGTGCACCAACTCTCTGGGGCTGGCTTTTCTGATTGTGCACCAACTCTCTGGGGCTGGCTTTTCTAATTGTGGGCACCAACTCTCTGGGGCTGGCTTTTCTGATTGTGCACCAACTCTCTGGGGCTGGCTTTTCTAATTGTGGGCACCAACTCTCTGGGGCTGGCTTTTCTAATTGTGGGCACCAACTCTCTGGGACTGGCTTTTCTAATTGTGTGCACTAACTCTCTGGGGCTGGATTTTCTAATTGCGGGCACCAACTCTCTGGGGCTGGCTTTTCTAATTGTGGACACCAACTCTCTGGGGCTGGCTTTTCTAATTGTGGGCACCAACTCCCTGGGAGCCGTCTTTTCTAATTGTGGGCAACAACTCACTGGGAACGGATTTACTAATTGTGGGCACCATCACTGGTAACGGATTTTCTAATTGCGGGCACCAACTTTCTGGGAACTACTTTTCTAATTGTGGGCACCAACTCTCTGGGGCAGGCTTTTCTAATTGTGGGCACCAACTCTCTGGGGCAGGCTTTTCTAATTGTGGGCACCAACTCTCTGGGGCTGGCTTTTCTAATTGTGGGCACCAACTCTCTGGTGCTGGCTTTTCTAATTGTGGGAACCAACTCTCTGGGACTGGCTTTTCTAATTGCGGGCAGCAACTCTCTGGGACTGGCTTTTCTAATTGTGTGCACTAACTCTCTGGGGCTGGCTTTTCTAATTGCGGGCACTAACTCTCTGGGGCTGGCTTTTCTAATTGCGGGCACTAACTCTCTGGGGCTGGCTTTTCTAATTGTGGGCACCAACTCTCTGGGGCTGGCTTTTCTAATTGTGGGCACCAACTCTCTGGGGCTGGCTTTTCTAATTGTGGGCATCAACTCTCTTGGGCTGGCTTTTCTAATTGCGGGCACCAACTCTCTGGGGCTGGCTTTTCTAATTGTGGGCACCAACTCTCTGGGGCTAATTGTGGGCACCAACTCTCTGGAGCCGGCTTTTCTAATTGTGGGCACCAACTCTCTGGGGCTGGCTTTTCTAATTGTGGGCACCAACTCTCTGGAGCCGGCTTTTCTAATTGTGGGCACCAACTCTCTGGGTCTGGCTTTTCTAATTGCGGGCAGCAACTCTCTGTGGCTGGCTTTTCTAATTGTGGGCGCCAACTCTCTGGGACTGGCTTTTCTAATTGTGTGCACTAACTCTCTGGGGCTGGCTTTTCTAATTGCGGGCACTAACTCTCTGGGGCTGGCTTTTCTAATTGTGGGCACCAACTCTCTGGGGCTGGCTTTTCTAATTGTGGGCACCAACTCTCTGAGGCTGGCTTTTCTAATTACTCTCTGGGGCTGGCTTTTCTAATTGTGGGCATCAACTCTCTGGGAGCCGTCTTTTCTAATTGTGGGCAACAACTCACTGGGAACGGATTTTCTAATTGTGGGCACCAACTCTCTGGGGTTGGCTTTTCTAATTGTGGGCACCATCACTGGGAACGGATTTTCTAATTGTGGGCACCAACTCTCTGGGGTTGGCTTTTCTAATTGTGGGCACCATCACTGGGAACGGATTTTCTAATTGCGGGCATCAACTCTCTGGGGCTGGCTTTGTGGGCACCAACTCTCTGGGACTGGCTTTTCTAATTGTGGGCACCAACTCTCTGGGGCTGGCTTTTCTAATTGTGCACCAACTCTCTGGGGCTGGCTTTTCTGATTGTGCACCAACTCTCTGGGGCTGGCTTTTCTAATTGTGGGCACCAACTCTCTGGGGCTGGCTTTTCTGATTGTGCACCAACTCTCTGGGGCTGGCTTTTCTAATTGTGGGCACCAACTCTCTGGGGCTGGCTTTTCTGATTGTGCACCAACTCTCTGGGGCTGGCTTTTCTGATTGTGCACCAACTCTCTGGGGCTGGCTTTTCTAATTGTGGGCACCAACTCTCTGGGGCTGGCTTTTCTGATTGTGCACCAACTCTCTGGGGCTGGCTTTTCTAATTGTGGGCACCAACTCTCTGGGGCTGGCTTTTCTCATTGTGCACCAACTCTCTGGGGCTGGCTTTTCTAATTGTGGGCACCAACTCTCTGGGGCTGGCTTTTCTAATTGTGGGCACCAACTCCCTGGGGTTGGCTTTTCTAATTGTGGGCACCATCACTGGCAACGGATTTTCTAATTGCGGGCATCAACTCTCTGGGAACGGCTATTCTAATTGTGGGCACCAACTCTCTGGGGCTGGCTTTTCTAATTGTGTGCACTAACTCTCTGGGGCTGGCTTTTCTAATTGCGGGCACTAACTCTCTGGGGCTGGCTTTTCTAATTGTGGGCATCAACTCTCTGGGAGCCGTCTTTTCTAATTGTGGGCAACAACTCACTGGGAACGGATTTTCTAATTGTGGGCACCAACTCTCTGGGGTTGGCTTTTCTAATTGTGGGCACCATCACTGGGAACGGATTTTCTAATTGTGGGCACCAACTCTCTGGGGTTGGCTTTTCTAATTGTGGGCACCATCACTGGGAACGGATTTTCTAATTGCGGGCATCAACTCTCTGGGGCTGGCTTTGTGGGCACCAACTCTCTGGGGCTGGCTTTTCTAATTGTGGGCGCCAACTTTCTGGGAACGGCTTTTGTAATTGTGGGCATCAACTCTCTGGGAACGGCTTTCCTAATTGTGGGAACTAACTCTCTGGGGCTGGCTTTTCTAATTGTGGGCACCAACTCTCTGGAGCTAATTGTGGGCACAACTCTCTCTGGGGCAGGCTTTTCTAATTGTGGGCACCAACTCTCTGGGGCTGGCTTTTCTAATTGCGGGCAGCAACTCTTTGTGGCTGGCTTTTCTAATTGTGGGCGCCAACTCTCTGGGACTGGCTTTTCTAATTGTGTGCACTAACTCTCTGGGGCTGGCTTTTCTAATTGTGGGCACCACAACTCTCTGGGGCTGGCTTTTCTAATTGCGGGCACCAACTCTCTCGGACTGGCTTTTCTAATTGTGGGCACCAACTCTCTGGGGCTGGCTTTTCTAAATGTGGGCACCAACTCTCTGGGGCTGGCTTTTCTAATTGTGGGCATCAACTCTCTTGGGCTGGCTTTTCTAATTGCGGGCACCAACTCTCTGGGGCTGGCTTTTCTAATTGTGGGCACCAACTCTCTGGGGCTAATTGTGGGCCCAACTCTCTGGAGCCGGCTTTACTAATTGTGGGCACCAACTCTCTGGAGCTGGCTTTTCTAATTGTGGGCACCAACTCTCTGGGGCTGGCTTTTCTAATTGTGGGCGCCAACTCTCTGGGACTGGCTTTTCTAATTGTGTGCACTAACTCTCTGGGGCTGGCTTTTCTAATTGCGGGCACTAACTCTCTGGGGCTGGCTTTTCTAATTGCGGGCACTAACTCTCTGGGGATGGCTTTTCTAATTGTGGGCACCAACTCTCTGGGGATGGCTTTTCTAATTGTGGGCACCAACTCTCTGGGGCTGGCTTTTCTAATTGCGGGCACCAACTCTCTCGGACTGGCTTTTCTAATTGTGGGCACCAACTCTCTGGGTCTGGCTTTTCTAATTGTGGGCACCAACTCTCTGGGGCTGGCTTTTCTAATTGTGGGCACCAACTCTCTGGGAGCCGTCTTTTCTAATTGTGGGCAACAACTCACTGGGAACGGATTTTCTAATTGTGGGCACCAACTCTCTGGGGTTGGCTTTTCTAATTGTGGGCACCATCACTGGGAACGGATTTTCTAATTGTGGGCACCAACTCTCTGGGGTTGGCTTTTCTAATTGTGGGCACCATCACTGGGAACGGATTTTCTAATTGCGGGCATCAACTCTCTGGGGCTGGCTTTTCTAATTGTGGCACCAACTTTCTGGGAACGGCTTTTCTAATTGTGGGCACCAACTTTCTGGGAACGGCTTTTCTAATTGTGGGCACCAACTCTCTGGGGCAGGCTTTTCTAATTGTGGGCACCAACTCTCTGGGGCTGGCTTTTCTAATTGTGGGCACCAACTCTCTGGTGCTGGCTTTTCTAATTGTGGGAACCGACTCTCTGGGACTGGCTTTTCTAATTGTGGGCACCAACTCTCTGGGGCTGGCTTTTCTAATTGTGCACCAACTCTCTGGGGCTGGCTTTTCTGATTGTGCACCAACTCTCTGGGGCTGGCTTTTCTAATTGTGGGCACCAACTCTCTGGGGCTGGCTTTTCTGATTGTGCACCAACTCTCTGGGGCTGGCTTTTCTAATTGTGCACCAACTCTCTGGGGCTGGCTTTTCTGATTGTGCACCAACTCTCTGGGGCTGGCTTTTCTAATTGCGGGCACCAACTCTCTGGGGCTGGCTTTTCTGATTGTGCACCAACTCTCTGGGGCTGGCTTTTCTGATTGTGCACCAACTCTCTGGGGCTGGCTTTTCTGATTGTGCACCAACTCTCTGGGGCTGGCTTTTCTAATTGTGGGCACTAACTCTCTGGGGCTGGCTTTTCTGATTGTGCACCAACTCTCTGGGGCTGGCTTTTCTAATTGTGGGCACCAGCTCTCTGGGGCTGGCTTTTCTCATTGTGCACCAACTCTCTGGGGCTGGCTTTTCTAATTGTGGGCACCAACTCCCTGGGGTTGGCTTTTCTAATTGTGGGCACCATCACTGGCAACGGATTTTCTAATTGCGGGCATCAACTCTCTGGGAACGGCTATTCTAATTGTGGGCACCAACTCTCTGGGGCTGGCTTTTCTAATTGTGTGCACTAACTCTCTGGGGCTGGCTTTTCTAATTTAGGGCACTAACTCTCTGGGGCTGGCTTTTCTAATTGCGGGCACCAACTCTCTGGGGCTGGCTTTTCTAATTGTGGGCACCAACTCTCTGGGGCTGGCTTTTCTAATTGTGGGCATCAACTCTCTTGGGCTGGCTTTTCTAATTGCGGGCACCAACTCTCTGGGGCTGGCTTTTCTAATTGCGGGCACCAACTCTCTGGAGCTGGCTTTTCTAATTGTGGGCACCAAATCTCTGAGGCTGGCTTTTCTAATTGACTCTCTGGGGCTGGCTTTTCTAATTGAGGGCCTAACTCTCTGGGGCTGGTTTTTCTAATTGTGGGCACCAACTCTCTGGGGCTGGCTTTTCTAATTGTTGGCGCCAACTCTCTGGGGCTGGCTTTTCTAATTGTGGGCATCAACTCTCTGGGGCTGGCTTTTCTAATTGTTGGCGCCAACTCTCTGGGACTGGCTTTTCTAATTGTGTGCACCAACTCTCTGTGGCTGGCTTTTCTAATTGTGGGCACCGACTCTCTGGGGCTGGCTTTTCTAATTGTGGGCACCAACTTTCTGGGAACGGCTTTTGTAATTGTGGGCATGAACTCTCTGGGAACGGCTTTCCTAATTGTGGGTACTAACTCCTGGGGCTGGCTTTTCTAATTGTGGGCACCAACTCTCTGGGGCTGGCTTTTCTAATTGTGGGCACCAACTCTCTGGGGCTGGCTTTTCTAATTGTGGGCACCAACTCTCTGGGGCAGGCTTTTCTAATTGTGGGCTGGGAGCCGTCTTTTCTAATTGTGGGCACCAACTCTCTGGGGCTGGCTTTTCTAATTGTGGGAACCAACTCTCTGGGACTGGCTTTTCTAATTGTGTACACCAACTCTCTGGGTCTGGCTTTTCTAATTGCGGGCAGCAACTCTCTGTGGCTGGCTTTTCTAATTGTTGGCGCCAACTCTCTGGGACTGGCTTTTCTAATTGTGTGCACTAACTCTCTGGGGCTGGCTTTTCTAATTGCGGGCACTAACTCTCTGGGGCTGGCTTTTCTAATTGCGGGCACTAACTCTCTGGGGCTGGCTTTTCTAATTGTGGGCACCAACTCTCTGGGACTGGCTTTTCTAATTGTGTGCACTAACTCTCTGGGGCTGGCTTTTCTAATTGCGGGCACCAACTCTCTGGGGCTGGCTTTTCTAATTGTGGACACCAACTCTCTGGGGCTGGCTTTTCTAATTGTGGGCACCAACTCCCTGGGAGCTGTCTTTTCTAATTGTGGGCAACAACTCACTGGGAACGGATTTACTAATTGTGGGCACCATCACTGGTAACGGATTTTCTAATTGCGGGCACCAACTTTCTGGGAACTACTTTTCTAATTGTGGGCACCAACTCTCTGGGGCAGGCTTTTCTAATTGTGGGCACCAACTCTCTGGGGCAGGCTTTTCTAATTTTGGGCACCAACTCTCTGGGGCTGGCTTTTCTAATTGTGGGCACCAACTCTCTGGTGCTGGCTTTTCTAATTGTGGGAACCAACTCTCTGGGGCTGGCTTTTCTAGTTGTGGGCACCAACTCTCTGGGGCTGGCTTTTCTGATTGTGCACCAACTCTCTGGGGCTGGCTTTTCTAATTGTGGGCACCAACTCTCTGGGGCTGGCTTTTCTCATTGTGCACCAACTCTCTGGGGCTGGCTTTTCTAATTGTGGGCACCAACTCTCTGGGGCTGGCTTTTCTAATTGTGGGCACCAACTCCCTGGGGTTGGCTTTTCTAATTGTGGGCACCATCACTGGCAACGGATTTTCTAATTGCGGGCATCAACTCTCTGGGAACGGCTTTTCTAATTGTGGGCACCAACTCTCTGGGGCTGGCTTTTCTAATTGTGGGCACCAACTCTCTGGGGCTGGCTTTTCTAATTGTGGGCATCAACTCTCTGGGGCTGGCTTTTCTAATTGCGGGCACCAACTCTCTGAGGCTGGCTTTTCTAATTGACTCTCTGGGGCTGGCTTTTCTAATTGAGGGCCTAACTCTCTGGGGCTGGTTTTTCTAATTGTGGGCACCAACTCTCTGGGGCTGGCTTTTCTAATTGTGGGCATCAACTCTCTGGGGCTGGCTTTTCTAATTGTTGGCGCCAACTCTCTGGGACTGGCTTTTCTAATTGTGTGCACCAACTCTCTGTGGCTGGCTTTTCTAATTGTGGGCACCGACTCTCTGGGGCTGGCTTTTCTAATTGTGGGCACCAACTTTCTGGGAACGGCTTTTGTAATTGTGGGCATGAACTCTCTGGGAACGGCTTTCCTAATTGTGGGTACTAACACCTGGGGCTGGCTTTTCTAATTGTGGGCACCAACTCTCTGGGGCTGGTTTTTCTAATTGTGGGCACCAACTCTCTGGGGCTGGCTTTTCTAATTGTGGGCACCAACTCTCTGGGGCAGGCTTTTCTAATTGTGGGCTGGGAGCCGTCTTTTCTAATTGTGGGCACCAACTCTCTGGGGCTGGTTTTTCTAATTGTGGGCACCAACTCTCTGGGGCTGGCTTTTCTAATTGTGGGCATCAACTCTCTGGGGCTGGCTTTTCTAATTGTTGGCGCCAACTCTCTGGGACTGGCTTTTCTAATTGTGTGCACCAACTCTCTGGGTCTGGCTTTTCTAATTGCGGGCAGCAACTCTCTGTGGCTGGCTTTTCTAATTGTTGGCGCCAACTCTCTGGGACTGGCTTTTCTAATTGTGTGCACTAACTCTCTGGGGCTGGCTTTTCTAATTGCGGGCACTAACTCTCTGGCGCTGGCTTTTCTAATTGCGGGCACTAACTCTCTGGGGCTGGCTTTTCTAATTGTGGGCACCAACTCTCTGGGACTGGCTTTTCTAATTGTGTGCACTAACTCTCTGGGGCTGGCTTTTCTAATTACGGGCACCAACTCTCTGGGGCTGGCTTTTCTAATTGTGGACACCAACTCTCTGGGGCTGGCTTTTCTAATTGTGGGCACCAACTCCCTGGGAGCCGTCTTTTCTAATTGTGGGCAACAACTCACTGGGAACGGATTTACTAATTGTGGGCACCATCACTGGTAACGGATTTTCTAATTGCGGGCACCAACTTTCTGGGAACTACTTTTCTAATTGTGGGCACCAACTCTCTGGGGCAGGCTTTTCTAATTGTGGGCACCAACTCTCTGGGGCAGGCTTTTCTAATTGTGGGCACCAACTCTCTGGGGCTGGCTTTTCTAATTGTGGGCACCAACTCTCTGGTGCTGGCTTTTCTAATTGTGGGAACCAACTCTCTGGGACTGGCTTTTCTAATTGCGGGCAGCAACTCTCTGGGACTGGCTTTTCTAATTGTGTGCACTAACTCTCTGGGGCTGGCTTTTCTAATTGCGGGCACTAACTCTCTGGGGCTGGCTTTTCTAATTGCGGGCACTAACTCTCTGGGGCTGGCTTTTCTAATTGTGGGCACCAACTCTCTGGGGCTGGCTTTTCTAATTGTGGGCACCAACTCTCTGGGGCTGGCTTTTCTAATTGTGGGCATCAACTCTCTTGGGCTGGCTTTTCTAATTGCGGGCACCAACTCTCTGGTGCTGGCTTTTCTAATTGTAGGCACCAACTCTCTGGGGCTAATTGTGGGCACCAACTCTCTGGAGCCGGCTTTTCTAATTGTGGGCACCAACTTTCTGGGGCTGGCTTTTCTAATTGTGGGCACCAACTCTCTGGAGCCGGCTTTTCTAATTGTGGGCACCAACTCTCTGGGTCTGGCTTTTCTAATTGCGGGCAGCAACTCTCTGTGGCTGGATTTTCTAATTGTGGGCGCCAACTCTCTGGGACTGGCTTTTCTAATTGTGTGCACTAACTCTCTGGGGCTGGCTTTTCTAATTGCGGGCACTAACTCTCTGGGGCTGGCTTTTCTAATTGCGGGCACTAACTCTCTGGGGCTGGCTTTTCTAATTGTGGGCACCAACTCTCTGGGGCTGGCTTTTCTAATTGTGGGCACCAACTCTCTGAGGCTGGCTTTTCTAATTGTGGGCACCAACTCTCTGGGGCTGGCTTTTCTAATTGTGGGCATCAACTCTCTGGGAGCCGTCTTTTCTAATTGTGGGCAACAACTCACTGGGAACGGATTTTCTAATTGTGGGCACCAACTCTCTGGGGTTGGCTTTTCTAATTGTGGGCACCATCACTGGGAACGGATTTTCTAATTGTGGGCACCAACTCTCTGGGGTTGGCTTTTCTAATTGTGGGCACCATCACTGGGAACGGATTTTCTAATTGCGGGCATCAACTCTCTGGGGCTGGCTTTGTGGGCACCAACTCTCTGGGGCTGGCTTTTCTAATTGTGGGCACCAACTTTCTGGGAACGGCTATTCTAATTGTGGGCACCAACTCTCTGGGGCAGGCTTTTCTAATTGTGGGCACCAACTCTCTGGGGCTGGCTTTTCTAATTGTGGGCACCAACTCTCTGGTGCTGGCTTTTCTAATTGTGGGAACCGACTCTCTGGGACTGGCTTTTCTAATTGTGGGCACCAACTCTCTGGGGCTGGCTTTTCTAATTGTGCACCAACTCTCTGGGGTTGGCTTTTCTGATTGTGCACCAACTCTCTGGGGCTGGCTTTTCTAATTGTGGGCACCAACTCTCTGGGGCTGGTTTTTCTGATTGTGCACCAACTCTCTGGGGCTGGCTTTTCTAATTGTGGGCACCAACTCTCTGGGGCTGGCTTTTCTCATTGTGCACCAACTCTCTGGGGCTGGCTTTTCTAATTGTGGGCACCAACTCTCTGGGTCTGGCTTTTCTAATTGTGTGCACCAACTCCCTGGGGTTGGCTTTTCTAATTGTGGGCACCATCACTGGCAACGGATTTTCTAATTGCGGGCATCAACTCTCTGGGAACGGCTATTCTAATTGTGGGCACCACATCTCTGGGGCTGGCTTTTCTAATTGTGTGCACTAACTCTCTGGGGCTGGCTTTTCTAATTGCGGGCACTAACTCTCTGGGGCTGGCTTTTCTAATTGTGGGCACCAACTCTCTGGGGCTGGCTTTTCTAATTGTGGGCACCAACTCTCTGGGGCTGGCTTTTCTAATTGTGGGCAACAACTCTCTGGGAGCCGTCTTTTCTAATTGTGGGCAACAACTCACTGGGAACGGATTTTCTAATTGTGGGCACCAACTCTCTGGGGTTGGCTTTTCTAATTGTGGGCACCATCACTGGGAACGGATTTTCTAATTGTGGTCACCAACTCTCTGGGGTTGGCTTTTCTAATTGTGGTCACCATCACTGGGAACGGATTTTCTAATTGCGGGCATCAACTCTCTGGGGCTGGCTTTGTGGGCACCAACTCTCTGGCGCTGGCTTTTCTAATTGTGGGCGCCAACTTTCTGGGAACGGCTTTTGTAATTGTGGGCATCAACTCTCTGGGAACGGCTTTCCTAATTGTGGGTACTAACTCTGGGGCTGGCTTTTCTAATTGTGGGCACCAACTCTCTGGAGCTAATTGTGGGCACAACTCTCTCTGGGGCAGGCTTTTCTAATTGTGGGCACCAACTCTCTGGGGCTGGCTTTTCTAATTGCGGGCAGCAACTCTTTGTGGCTGGCTTTTCTAATTGTGGGCGCCAACTCTCTGGGACTGGCTTTTCTAATTGTGTGCACTAACTCTCTGGGGCTGGCTTTTCTAATTGTGGGCACCACAACTCTCTGGGGCTGGCTTTTCTAATTGCGGGCACCAACTCTCTCGGACTGGCTTTTCTAATTGTGGGCACCAACTCTCTGGGGCTGGCTTTTCTAAATGTGGGCACCAACTCTCTGGGGCTGGCTTTTCTAATTGTGGGCATCAACTCTCTTGGGCTGGCTTTTCTAATTGCGGGCACCAACTCTCTGGGGCTGGCTTTTCTAATTGTGGGCACCAACTCTCTGGGGCTAATTGTGGGCACCAACTCTCTGGAGCCGGCTTTACTAATTGTGGGCACCAACTCTCTCGAGCTGGCTTTTCTAATTGCGGGCACTAACTCTCTGGGGCTGGCTTTTCTAATTGCGGGCACTAACTCTCTGGAGCTGGCTTTTCTAATTGTGGGCACCAACTCTCTGGGGCTGGCTTTTCTAATTGCGGGCACCAACTCTCTCGGACTGGCTTTTCTAATTGTGGGCACCAACTCTCTGGGGCTGGCTTTTCTAATTGTGGGCACCAACTCTCTGGGAGCCGTCTTTTCTAATTGTGGGCAACAACTCACTGGGAACGGATTTTCTAATTGTGGGCACCAACTCTCTGGGGTTGGCTTTTCTAATTGTGGGCACCATCACTGGGAACGGATTTTCTAATTGTGGGCACCAACTCTCTGGGGTTGACTTTTCTAATTGTGGGCACCATCACTGGGAACGGATTTTCTAATTGCGGGCATCAACTCTCTGGGGCTGGCTTTTCTAATTGTGGGCACTAACTTTCATGGGAACGGCTTTTCTAATTGTGGGCACCAACTCTCTGGGACTGGCTTTTCTAATTGTGTGCATTAACTCTCTGGGGCGACTGGCTTTTCTAATTGTGTGCACTAACTCTCTGGGGCTGGCTTTTCTAATTGCGGGCACTAACTCTCTGGGGCTGGCTTTTCTAATTGCGGGCACCAACTCTCTGGGGCTGGCTTTTCTAATTGTGGGCACAAACTCTCTGGGGCTGGCTTTTCTAATTGTGGGCATCAACTCTCTTGGGCTGGCTTTTCTAATTGCGGGCACCAACTCTCTGGGGCTGGCTTTTCTAATTGCGGGCACCAACTCTCTAGAGCTGGCTTTTCTAATTGTGGGCACCAGATCTCTGAGGCTGGCTTTTCTAATTGACTCTCTGGGGCTGGCTTTTCTAATTGAGGGCCTAACTCTCTGGGGCTGGTTTTTCTAATTGTGGGCACCAACTCTCTGGGGCTGGCTTTTCTAATTGTTGGCGCCAACTCTCTGGGGCTGGCTTTTCTAATTGTGGGCATCAACTCTCTGGGGCTGGCTTTTCTAATTGTTGGCGCCAACTCTCTGGGACTGGCTTTTCTAATTGTGTGCACCAACTCTCTGTGGCTGGCTTTTCTAATTGCGGGCACTAACTCTCTGGGGCTGGCTTTTCTAATTGTGCACCAACTCTCTGGGGCTGGCTTTTCTGATTGTGCACCAACTCTCTCGGGCTGGCTTTTCTAATTGTGGGCACCAACTCTCTGGGGCTGGCTTTTCTGATTGTGCACCAACTCTCTGAGGCTGGCTTTTCTAATTGTGGTGACCAACTCTCTGGGGCCGTCTTTTCTAATTGTGGGCAACAACTCACTGGGACTGGCTTTTCTAATTGTGTGCACTAACTCTCTGGGGCTGGCTTTTCTAATTGTGCACCAACTCTCTGGGGCTGGCTTTTCTGATTGTGCACCAACTCTCTGAGGCTGGCTTTTCTAATTGTGGTGACCAACTCTCTGGGGCTGGCTTTTCTAATTGTGGGCACCAACTCTCTGGGACTGGCTTTTCTAATTGTGTGCACTAACTCTCTGGGGCTGGCTTTTCTAATTGTGCACCAACTCTCTCGGGCTGGCTTTTCTAATTGTGGGCACCAACTCTCTGGGGCTGGCTTTTCTGATTGTGCACCAACTCTCTGAGGCTGGCTTTTCTAATTGTGGGCACCAACTCTCTGGGGCTGGCTTTTCTGATTGTGCACCAACTCTATGGGGCTGGCTTTTCTAATTGTGGGCACCAACTCTCTGGGGCTGGCTTTTCTGATTGTGCACCAACTCTCTGGGGCTGGCTTTTCTAATTGTGGGCACCAACTCTCTGGGGCTGGCTTTTCTAATTGTGGGAACCAACTCCCTGGGGTTGGCTTTTCTAATTGTGGGCACCATCACTGGGAACGGATTTTCTAATTGCGGGCATACAACTCTCTGGGAACGGCTTTGTGGGCACCAACTCTCTGGGCTGGCTTTTCTAATTGTGGGCACCAACTTTCTGGGAACGGCTTTTGTAATTGTGGGCATCAACTCTCTGGGAACGGCTTTCCTAATTGTGGGTACTAACTCTCTGGGGCTGGCTTTTCTAATTGTGGGCACCAACTCTCTGGAGCTAATTGTGGGCACCAACTCTCTGGGGCAGGCTTTTCTAATTGTGGGCACCAACTCTCTGGGGCTGGCTTTTCTAATTGCGGGCAGCAACTCTCTGTGGCTGGCTTTTCTAATTGTGGGCGCCAACTCTCTGGGACTGGCTTTTCTAATTGTGTGCACTAACTCTCTGGGGCTGGCTTTTCTAATTGTGGGCACCACAACTCTCTGGGGCTGGCTTTTCTAATTGCGGGCACCAACTCTCTCGGACTGGCTTTTCTAATTGTGGGCACCAACTCTCTGGGGCTGGCTTTTCTAATTGTGGGCATCAACTCTCTTGGGCTGGCTTTTCTAATTGCGGGCACCAACTCTCTGGGGCTGGCTTTTCTAATTGTGGGCACCAACTCTCTGGGGCTAATTGTGGGCACCAACTCTCTGGGGCTGGCTTTTCTAATTGTGGGCACCAACTCTCTGGAGCCGTCTTTTCTAATTGTGGGCACCAACTCTCTGGGTCTGGCTTTTCTAATTGCGGGCAGCAACTCTCTGTGGCTGGATTTTCTAATTGTGGGCGCCAACTCTCTGGGACTGGCTTTTCTAATTGTGTGCACTAACTCTCTGAGGCTGGCTTTTCTAATTGTGGGCACCAACTCTCTGGGACTGGCTTTTCTAATTGTGGGCACCAACTCTCTGGGGCTGGCTTTTCTAATTGCGGGCACCAACTCTCTCGGACTGGCTTTTCTAATTGTGGGCACCAACTCTCTGGGGCTGGCTTTTCTAATTGTGGGCACCAACTCTCTGGGAGCCGTCTTTTCTAGTAGTTGTGGGCAACAACTCTCTGGGGCTGGCTTTTCTGATTGTGCACCAACTCTCTGGGGCTGGCTTTTCTAATTGTGGGCACCAACTCTCTGGGGCTGGCTTTTCTGATTGTGCACCAACTCTCTGGGGCTGGCTTTTCTAATTGTGCACCAACTCTCTGGGGCTGGCTTTTCTGATTGTGCACCAACTCTCTGGGGCTGGCTTTTCTAATTGCGGGCACCAACTCTCTGGGGCTGGCTTTTCTGATTGTGCACCAACTCTCTGGGGCTGGCTTTTCTGATTGTGCACCAACTCTCTGGGGCTGGCTTTTCTGATTGTGCACCAACTCTCTGGGGCTGGCTTTTCTAATTGTGGGCACTAACTCTCTGGGGCTGGCTTTTCTGATTGTGCACCAACTCTCTGGGGCTGGCTTTTCTAATTGTGGGCACCAGCTCTCTGGGGCTGGCTTTTCTCATTGTGCACCAACTCTCTGGGGCTGGCTTTTCTAATTGTGGGCACCAACTCCCTGGGGTTGGCTTTTCTAATTGTGGGCACCATCACTGGCAACGGATTTTCTAATTGCGGGCATCAACTCTCTGGGAACGGCTATTCTAATTGTGGGCACCAACTCTCTGGGGCTGGCTTTTCTAATTGTGTGCACTAACTCTCTGGGGCTGGCTTTTCTAATTTAGGGCACTAACTCTCTGGGGCTGGCTTTTCTAATTGCGGGCACCAACTCTCTGGGGCTGGCTTTTCTAATTGTGGGCACCAACTCTCTGGGGCTGGCTTTTCTAATTGTGGGCATCAACTCTCTTGGGCTGGCTTTTCTAATTGCGGGCACCAACTCTCTGGGGCTGGCTTTTCTAATTGCGGGCACCAACTCTCTGGAGCTGGCTTTTCTAATTGTGGGCACCAAATCTCTGAGGCTGGCTTTTCTAATTGACTCTCTGGGGCTGGCTTTTCTAATTGAGGGCCTAACTCTCTGGGGCTGGTTTTTCTAATTGTGGGCACCAACTCTCTGGGGCTGGCTTTTCTAATTGTTGGCGCCAACTCTCTGGGGCTGGCTTTTCTAATTGTGGGCATCAACTCTCTGGGGCTGGCTTTTCTAATTGTTGGCGCCAACTCTCTGGGACTGGCTTTTCTAATTGTGTGCACCAACTCTCTGTGGCTGGCTTTTCTAATTGTGGGCACCGACTCTCTGGGGCTGGCTTTTCTAATTGTGGGCACCAACTTTCTGGGAACGGCTTTTGTAATTGTGGGCATGAACTCTCTGGGAACGGCTTTCCTAATTGTGGGTACTAACTCCTGGGGCTGGCTTTTCTAATTGTGGGCACCAACTCTCTGGGGCTGGCTTTTCTAATTGTGGGCACCAACTCTCTGGGGCTGGCTTTTCTAATTGTGGGCACCAACTCTCTGGGGCAGGCTTTTCTAATTGTGGGCTGGGAGCCGTCTTTTCTAATTGTGGGCACCAACTCTCTGGGGCTGGCTTTTCTAATTGTGGGAACCAACTCTCTGGGACTGGCTTTTCTAATTGTGTACACCAACTCTCTGGGTCTGGCTTTTCTAATTGCGGGCAGCAACTCTCTGTGGCTGGCTTTTCTAATTGTTGGCGCCAACTCTCTGGGACTGGCTTTTCTAATTGTGTGCACTAACTCTCTGGGGCTGGCTTTTCTAATTGCGGGCACTAACTCTCTGGGGCTGGCTTTTCTAATTGCGGGCACTAACTCTCTGGGGCTGGCTTTTCTAATTGTGGGCACCAACTCTCTGGGACTGGCTTTTCTAATTGTGTGCACTAACTCTCTGGGGCTGGCTTTTCTAATTGCGGGCACCAACTCTCTGGGGCTGGCTTTTCTAATTGTGGACACCAACTCTCTGGGGCTGGCTTTTCTAATTGTGGGCACCAACTCCCTGGGAGCTGTCTTTTCTAATTGTGGGCAACAACTCACTGGGAACGGATTTACTAATTGTGGGCACCATCACTGGTAACGGATTTTCTAATTGCGGGCACCAACTTTCTGGGAACTACTTTTCTAATTGTGGGCACCAACTCTCTGGGGCAGGCTTTTCTAATTGTGGGCACCAACTCTCTGGGGCAGGCTTTTCTAATTTTGGGCACCAACTCTCTGGGGCTGGCTTTTCTAGTTGTGGGCACCAACTCTCTGGGGCTGGCTTTTCTGATTGTGCACCAACTCTCTGGGGCTGGCTTTTCTAATTGTGGGCACCAACTCTCTGGGGCTGGCTTTTCTCATTGTGCACCAACTCTCTGGGGCTGGCTTTTCTAATTGTGGGCACCAACTCTCTGGGGCTGGCTTTTCTAATTGTGGGCACCAACTCCCTGGGGTTGGCTTTTCTAATTGTGGGCACCATCACTGGCAACGGATTTTCTAATTGCGGGCATCAACTCTCTGGGAACGGCTTTTCTAATTGTGGGCACCAACTCTCTGGGGCTGGCTTTTCTAATTGTGGGCACCAACTCTCTGGGGCTGGCTTTTCTAATTGTGGGCATCAACTCTCTGGGGCTGGCTTTTCTAATTGCGGGCACCAACTCTCTGAGGCTGGCTTTTCTAATTGACTCTCTGGGGCTGGCTTTTCTAATTGAGGGCCTAACTCTCTGGGGCTGGTTTTTCTAATTGTGGGCACCAACTCTCTGGGGCTGGCTTTTCTAATTGTGGGCATCAACTCTCTGGGGCTGGCTTTTCTAATTGTTGGCGCCAACTCTCTGGGACTGGCTTTTCTAATTGTGTGCACCAACTCTCTGTGGCTGGCTTTTCTAATTGTGGGCACCGACTCTCTGGGGCTGGCTTTTCTAATTGTGGGCACCAACTTTCTGGGAACGGCTTTTGTAATTGTGGGCATGAACTCTCTGGGAACGGCTTTCCTAATTGTGGGTACTAACACCTGGGGCTGGCTTTTCTAATTGTGGGCACCAACTCTCTGGGGCTGGTTTTTCTAATTGTGGGCACCAACTCTCTGGGGCTGGCTTTTCTAATTGTGGGCACCAACTCTCTGGGGCAGGCTTTTCTAATTGTGGGCTGGGAGCCGTCTTTTCTAATTGTGGGCACCAACTCTCTGGGGCTGGTTTTTCTAATTGTGGGCACCAACTCTCTGGGGCTGGCTTTTCTAATTGTGGGCATCAACTCTCTGGGGCTGGCTTTTCTAATTGTTGGCGCCAACTCTCTGGGACTGGCTTTTCTAATTGTGTGCACCAACTCTCTGGGTCTGGCTTTTCTAATTGCGGGCAGCAACTCTCTGTGGCTGGCTTTTCTAATTGTTGGCGCCAACTCTCTGGGACTGGCTTTTCTAATTGTGTGCACTAACTCTCTGGGGCTGGCTTTTCTAATTGCGGGCACTAACTCTCTGGCGCTGGCTTTTCTAATTGCGGGCACTAACTCTCTGGGGCTGGCTTTTCTAATTGTGGGCACCAACTCTCTGGGACTGGCTTTTCTAATTGTGTGCACTAACTCTCTGGGGCTGGCTTTTCTAATTACGGGCACCAACTCTCTGGGGCTGGCTTTTCTAATTGTGGACACCAACTCTCTGGGGCTGGCTTTTCTAATTGTGGGCACCAACTCCCTGGGAGCCGTCTTTTCTAATTGTGGGCAACAACTCACTGGGAACGGATTTACTAATTGTGGGCACCATCACTGGTAACGGATTTTCTAATTGCGGGCACCAACTTTCTGGGAACTACTTTTCTAATTGTGGGCACCAACTCTCTGGGGCAGGCTTTTCTAATTGTGGGCACCAACTCTCTGGGGCAGGCTTTTCTAATTGTGGGCACCAACTCTCTGGGGCTGGCTTTTCTAATTGTGGCACCAACTCTCTGGTGCTGGCTTTTCTAATTGTGGGAACCAACTCTCTGGGACTGGCTTTTCTAATTGCGGGCAGCAACTCTCTGGGACTGGCTTTTCTAATTGTGTGCACTAACTCTCTGGGGCTGGCTTTTCTAATTGCGGGCACTAACTCTCTGGGGCTGGCTTTTCTAATTGCGGGCACTAACTCTCTGGGGCTGGCTTTTCTAATTGTGGGCACCAACTCTCTGGGGCTGGCTTTTCTAATTGTGGGCACCAACTCTCTGGGGCTGGCTTTTCTAATTGTGGGCATCAACTCTCTTGGGCTGGCTTTTCTAATTGCGGGCACCAACTCTCTGGTGCTGGCTTTTCTAATTGTAGGCACCAACTCTCTGGGGCTAATTGTGGGCACCAACTCTCTGGAGCCGGCTTTTCTAATTGTGGGCACCAACTTTCTGGGGCTGGCTTTTCTAATTGTGGGCACCAACTCTCTGGAGCCGGCTTTTCTAATTGTGGGCACCAACTCTCTGGGTCTGGCTTTTCTAATTGCGGGCAGCAACTCTCTGTGGCTGGATTTTCTAATTGTGGGCGCCAACTCTCTGGGACTGGCTTTTCTAATTGTGTGCACTAACTCTCTGGGGCTGGCTTTTCTAATTGCGGGCACTAACTCTCTGGGGCTGGCTTTTCTAATTGCGGGCACTAACTCTCTGGGGCTGGCTTTTCTAATTGTGGGCACCAACTCTCTGGGGCTGGCTTTTCTAATTGTGGGCACCAACTCTCTGAGGCTGGCTTTTCTAATTGTGGGCACCAACTCTCTGGGGCTGGCTTTTCTAATTGTGGGCATCAATTCTCTGGGAGCCGTCTTTTCTAATTGTGGGCAACAACTCACTGGGAACGGATTTTCTAATTGTGGGCACCAACTCTCTGGGGTTGGCTTTTCTAATTGTGGGCACCATCACTGGGAACGGATTTTCTAATTGTGGGCACCAACTCTCTGGGGTTGGCTTTTCTAATTGTGGGCACCATCACTGGGAACGGATTTTCTAATTGCGGGCATCAACTCTCTGGGGCTGGCTTTGTGGGCACCAACTCTCTGGGGCTGGCTTTTCTAATTGTGGGCACCAACTTTCTGGGAACGGCTATTCTAATTGTGGGCACCAACTCTCTGGGGCAGGCTTTTCTAATTGTGGGCACCAACTCTCTGGGGCTGGCTTTTCTAATTGTGGGCACCAACTCTCTGGTGCTGGCTTTTCTAATTGTGGGAACCGACTCTCTGGGACTGGCTTTTCTAATTGTGGGCACCAACTCTCTGGGGCTGGCTTTTCTAATTGTGCACCAACTCTCTGGGGTTGGCTTTTCTGATTGTGCACCAACTCTCTGGGGCTGGCTTTTCTAATTGTGGGCACCAACTCTCTGGGGCTGGCTTTTCTGATTGTGCACCAACTCTCTGGGGCTGGCTTTTCTGATTGTGCACCAACTCTCTGGGGCTGGCTTTTCTGATTGTGCACCAACTCTCTGGGGCTGGCTTTTCTAATTGTGGGCACCAACTCTCTGGGGCTGGCTTTTCTCATTGTGCACCAACTCTCTGGGGCTGGCTTTTCTAATTGTGGGCACCAACTCTCTGGGTCTGGCTTTTCTAATTGTGTGCACCAACTCCCTGGGGTTGGCTTTTCTAATTGTGGGCACCATCACTGGCAACGGATTTTCTAATTGCGGGCATCAACTCTCTGGGAACGGCTATTCTAATTGTGGGCACCACATCTCTGGGGCTGGCTTTTCTAATTGTGTGCACTAACTCTCTGGGGCTGGCTTTTCTAATTGCGGGCACTAACTCTCTGGGGCTGGCTTTTCTAATTGTGGGCACCAACTCTCTGGGGCTGGCTTTTCTAATTGTGGGCACCAACTCTCTGGGGCTGGCTTTTCTAATTGTGGGCAACAACTCTCTGGGAGCCGTCTTTTCTAATTGTGGGCAACAACTCACTGGGAACGGATTTTCTAATTGTGGGCACCAACTCTCTGGGGTTGGCTTTTCTAATTGTGGGCACCATCACTGGGAACGGATTTTCTAATTGTGGTCACCAACTCTCTGGGGTTGGCTTTTCTAATTGTGGTCACCATCACTGGGAACGGATTTTCTAATTGCGGGCATCAACTCTCTGGGGCTGGCTTTGTGGGCACCAACTCTCTGGCGCTGGCTTTTCTAATTGTGGGCGCCAACTTTCTGGGAACGGCTTTTGTAATTGTGGGCATCAACTCTCTGGGAACGGCTTTCCTAATTGTGGGTACTAACTCTGGGGCTGGCTTTTCTAATTGTGGGCACCAACTCTCTGGAGCTAATTGTGGGCACAACTCTCTCTGGGGCAGGCTTTTCTAATTGTGGGCACCAACTCTCTGGGGCTGGCTTTTCTAATTGCGGGCAGCAACTCTTTGTGGCTGGCTTTTCTAATTGTGGGCGCCAACTCTCTGGGACTGGCTTTTCTAATTGTGTGCACTAACTCTCTGGGGCTGGCTTTTCTAATTGTGGGCACCACAACTCTCTGGGGCTGGCTTTTCTAATTGCGGGCACCAACTCTCTCGGACTGGCTTTTCTAATTGTGGGCACCAACTCTCTGGGGCTGGCTTTTCTAAATGTGGGCACCAACTCTCTGGGGCTGGCTTTTCTAATTGTGGGCATCAACTCTCTTGGGCTGGCTTTTCTAATTGCGGGCACCAACTCTCTGGGGCTGGCTTTTCTAATTGTGGGCACCAACTCTCTGGGGCTAATTGTGGGCACCAACTCTCTGGAGCCGGCTTTACTAATTGTGGGCACCAACTCTCTCGAGCTGGCTTTTCTAATTGCGGGCACTAACTCTCTGGGGCTGGCTTTTCTAATTGCGGGCACTAACTCTCTGGAGCTGGCTTTTCTAATTGTGGGCACCAACTCTCTGGGGCTGGCTTTTCTAATTGCGGGCACCAACTCTCTCGGACTGGCTTTTCTAATTGTGGGCACCAACTCTCTGGGGCTGGCTTTTCTAATTGTGGGCACCAACTCTCTGGGAGCCGTCTTTTCTAATTGTGGGCAACAACTCACTGGGAACGGATTTTCTAATTGTGGGCACCAACTCTCTGGGGTTGGCTTTTCTAATTGTGGGCACCATCACTGGGAACGGATTTTCTAATTGTGGGCACCAACTCTCTGGGGTTGACTTTTCTAATTGTGGGCACCATCACTGGGAACGGATTTTCTAATTGCGGGCATCAACTCTCTGGGGCTGGCTTTTCTAATTGTGGGCACTAACTTTCATGGGAACGGCTTTTCTAATTGTGGGCACCAACTCTCTGGGACCGGCTTTTCTAATTGTGTGCATTAACTCTCTGGGGCGACTGGCTTTTCTAATTGTGTGCACTAACTCTCTGGGGCTGGCTTTTCTAATTGCGGGCACTAACTCTCTGGGGCTGGCTTTTCTAATTGCGGGCACCAACTCTCTGGGGCTGGCTTTTCTAATTGTGGGCACAAACTCTCTGGGGCTGGCTTTTCTAATTGTGGGCATCAACTCTCTTGGGCTGGCTTTTCTAATTGCGGGCACCAACTCTCTGGGGCTGGCTTTTCTAATTGCGGGCACCAACTCTCTAGAGCTGGCTTTTCTAATTGTGGGCACCAAATCTCTGAGGCTGGCTTTTCTAATTGACTCTCTGGGGCTGGCTTTTCTAATTGAGGGCCTAACTCTCTGGGGCTGGTTTTTCTAATTGTGGGCACCAACTCTCTGGGGCTGGCTTTTCTAATTGTTGGCGCCAACTCTCTGGGGCTGGCTTTTCTAATTGTGGGCATCAACTCTCTGGGGCTGGCTTTTCTAATTGTTGGCGCCAACTCTCTGGGACTGGCTTTTCTAATTGTGTGCACCAACTCTCTGTGGCTGGCTTTTCTAATTGCGGGCACTAACTCTCTGGGGCTGGCTTTTCTAATTGTGCACCAACTCTCTGGGGCTGGCTTTTCTGATTGTGCACCAACTCTCTCGGGCTGGCTTTTCTAATTGTGGGCACCAACTCTCTGGGGCTGGCTTTTCTGATTGTGCACCAACTCTCTGAGGCTGGCTTTTCTAATTGTGGTGACCAACTCTCTGGGGCCGTCTTTTCTAATTGTGGGCAACAACTCACTGGGACTGGCTTTTCTAATTGTGTGCACTAACTCTCTGGGGCTGGCTTTTCTAATTGTGCACCAACTCTCTGGGGCTGGCTTTTCTGATTGTGCACCAACTCTCTGAGGCTGGCTTTTCTAATTGTGGTGACCAACTCTCTGGGGCTGGCTTTTCTAATTGTGGGCACCAACTCTCTGGGACTGGCTTTTCTAATTGTGTGCACTAACTCTCTGGGGCTGGCTTTTCTAATTGTGCACCAACTCTCTCGGGCTGGCTTTTCTAATTGTGGGCACCAACTCTCTGGGGCTGGCTTTTCTGATTGTGCACCAACTCTCTGAGGCTGGCTTTTCTAATTGTGGGCACCAACTCTCTGGGGCTGGCTTTTCTGATTGTGCACCAACTCTCTGGGGCTGGCTTTTCTAATTGTGGGCACCAACTCTCTGGGGCTGGCTTTTCTGATTGTGCACCAACTCTCTGGGGCTGGCTTTTCTAATTGTGGGCACCAACTCTCTGGGGCTGGCTTTTCTAATTGTGGGAACCAACTCCCTGGGGTTGGCTTTTCTAATTGTGGGCACCATCACTGGGAACGGATTTTCTAATTGCGGGCATACAACTCTCTGGGAACGGCTTTGTGGGCACCAACTCTCTGGGCTGGCTTTTCTAATTGTGGGCACCAACTTTCTGGGAACGGCTTTTGTAATTGTGGGCATCAACTCTCTGGGAACGGCTTTCCTAATTGTGGGTACTAACTCTCTGGGGCTGGCTTTTCTAATTGTGGGCACCAACTCTCTGGAGCTAATTGTGGGCACCAACTCTCTGGGGCAGGCTTTTCTAATTGTGGGCACCAACTCTCTGGGGCTGGCTTTTCTAATTGCGGGCAGCAACTCTCTGTGGCTGGCTTTTCTAATTGTGGGCGCCAACTCTCTGGGACTGGCTTTTCTAATTGTGTGCACTAACTCTCTGGGGCTGGCTTTTCTAATTGTGGGCACCACAACTCTCTGGGGCTGGCTTTTCTAATTGCGGGCACCAACTCTCTCGGACTGGCTTTTCTAATTGTGGGCACCAACTCTCTGGGGCTGGCTTTTCTAATTGTGGGCATCAACTCTCTTGGGCTGGCTTTTCTAATTGCGGGCACCAACTCTCTGGGGCTGGCTTTTCTAATTGTGGGCACCAACTCTCTGGGGCTAATTGTGGGCACCAACTCTCTGGGGCTGGCTTTTCTAATTGTGGGCACCAACTCTCTGGAGCCGGCTTTTCTAATTGTGGGCACCAACTCCCTGGGAGCCGTCTTTTCTAATTGTGGGCACCAACTCTCTGGGTCTGGCTTTTCTAATTGCGGGCAGCAACTCTCTGTGGCTGGATTTTCTAATTGTGGGCGCCAACTCTCTGGGACTGGCTTTTCTAATTGTGTGCACTAACTCTCTGAGGCTGGCTTTTCTAATTGTGGGCACCAACTCTCTGGGACTGGCTTTTCTAATTGTGGGCACCAACTCTCTGGGGCTGGCTTTTCTAATTGCGGGCACCAACTCTCTCGGACTGGCTTTTCTAATTGTGGGCACCAACTCTCTGGGGCTGGCTTTTCTAATTGTGGGCACCAACTCTCTGGGAGCCGTCTTTTCTAATTGTGGGCAACAACTCACTGGGAACGGATATTCTAATTGTGGGCACCAACTCTCTGGGGTTGGCTTTTCTAATTGTGGGCACCATCACTGGGAACGGATTTTCTAATTGTGGGCACCAACTCTCTGGGGTTGGCTTTTCTAATTGTGGGCACCATCACTGGGAATGGATTTTCTAATTGCGGGCATCAACTCTCTGGGGCTGGCTTTTCTAATTGTGGGCACCAACTCTCTGGGGCAGGCTTTTCTAATTGTGGGCACCAACTCTCTGGGGCTGGCTTTTCTAATTGCGGGCAGCAACTCTCTGTGGCTGGCTTTTCTAATTGCGGGCACTAACTTTCTGGGAACGGCTTTTCTAATTGTGGGCGCCAACTCTCTGGGGCTGGCTTTTCTAATTGCGGGCACCAACTCTCTGGGGCTGGCTTTTCTAATTGTGGGCACCAACTCTCTGGGGCTGGCTTTTCTAATTGTGGGCATCAACTCTCTTGGGCTGGCTTTTCTAATTGCGGGCACCAACTCTCTGGGGCTGGCTTTTCTAATTGCGGGCACCAACTCTCTAGAGCTGGCTTTTCTAATTGTGGGCACCAAATCTCTGAGGCTGGCTTTTCTAATTGACTCTCTTGGGCTGGCTTTTCTAATTGAGGGCCTAACTCTCTGGGGCTGGTTTTTCTAATTGTGGGCACCAACTCTCTGGGGCTGGCTTTTCTAATTGTTGGCGCCAACTCTCTGGGGCTGGCTTTTCTAATTGTGGGCATCAACTCTCTGGGGCTGGCTTTTCTAATTGTTGGCGCCAACTCTCTGGGACTGGCTTTTCTAATTGTGTGCACCAACTCTCTGTGGCTGGCTTTTCTAATTGTGGGCACCGACTCTCTGGGGCTGGCTTTTCTAATTGTGGGCACCAACTTTCTGGGAACGGCTTTTGTAATTGTGGGCATGAACTCTCTGGGAACGGCTTTCCTAATTGTGGGTACTAACTCCTGGGGCTGGCTTTTCTAATTGTGGGCACCAACTCTCTGGGGCTGGCTTTTCTAATTGTGGGCACCAACTCTCTGGGGCTGGCTTTTCTAATTGTGGGCACCAACTCTCTGGGGCAGGCTTTTCTAATTGTGGGCTAGGAGCCGTCTTTTCTAATTGTGGGCACCAACTCTCTGGGGCTGGCTTTTCTAATTGTTGGCGCCAACTCTCTGGGACTGGCTTTTCTAATTGTGTGCACTAACTCTCTGGGGCTGGCTTTTCTAATTGCGGGCACTAACTCTCTGGGGCTGGCTTTTCTAATTGCGGGCACTAACTCTCTGGGGCTGGCTTTTCTAATTGTGGGCACCAACTCTCTGGGACTGGCTTTTCTAATTGTGTGCACTAACTCTCTGGGGCTGGCTTTTCTAATTGCGGGCACCAACTCTCTGGGGCTGGCTTTTCTAATTGTGGACACCAACTCTCTGGGGCTGGCTTTTCTAATTGTGGGCACCAACTCCCTGGGGGCCGTCTTTTCTAATTGTGGGCAACAACTCACTGGGAACGGATTTACTAATTGTGGGCACCATCACTGGTAACGGATTTTCTAATTGTGGGCATCAACTCTCTGGGGCTGGCTTTTCTAATTGTGGGCACCAACTTTCTGGGAACTACTTTTCTAATTGTGGGCACCAACTCTCTGGGGCAGGCTTTTCTAATTGTGGGCACCAACTCTCTGGGGCAGGCTTTTCTAATTGTGGGGACCAACTCTCTGGGGCTGGCTTTTCTAATTGTGGGCACCAACTCTCTGGGACTGGCTTTTCTAATTGCGGGCAGCAACTCTCTGGGACTGGCTTTTCTAATTGTGTGCACTAACTCTCTGGGGCTGGCTTTTCTAATTGCGGGCACTAACTCTCTGGGGCTGGCTTTTCTAATTGCGGGCACTAACTCTCTGGGGCTGGCTTTTCTAATTGTGGGCACCAACTCTCTGGGGCTGGCTTTTCTAATTGTGGGCACCAACTCTCTGGGGCTAATTGTGGGCACCAACTCTCTGGGGCTGGCTTTTCTAATTGTGGGCATCAACTCTCTTGGGCTGGCTTTTCTAATTGCGGGCACCAACTCTCTGGGGCTGGCTTTTCTAATTGTGAGCACCAACTCTCTGGGGCTAATTGTGGGCACCAACTCTCTGGAGCCGGCTTTTCTAATTGTGGGCACGAACTCTCTGGGGCTGGCTTTTCTAATTGTGGGCACCAACTCTCTGGAGCCGGCTTTTCTAATTGTGGGCACCAACTCTCTGGGTCTGGCTTTTCTAATTGCGGGCAGCAACTCTCTGTGGCTGGCTTTTCTAATTGTGGGCGCCAACTCTCTGGGACTGGCTTTTCTAATTGTGTGCACTAACTCTCTGGGGCTGGCTTTTCTAATTGCGGGCACTAACTCTCTGGGGCTGGCTTTTCTAATTGCGGGCACTAACTCTCTGGGGCTGGCTTTTCTAATTGTGGGCACCAACTCTCTGGAGCCGGCTTTTCTAATTGTGGGCACCAACTCTCTGGGGCTGGCTTTTCTAATTGCGGGCACCAACTCTCTCGGACTGGCTTTTCTAATTGCGGGCACCAACTCTCTGGGGCTGGCTTTTCTAATTGTGGGCACCAACTCTCTGGGAGCCGTCTTTTCTAATTGTGGGCAACAACTCACTGGGAACGGATTTTCTAATTGTGGGCACCAACTCTCTGGGGTTGGCTTTTCTAATTGTGGGCACCATACTGGGAACGGATTTTCTAATTGTGGGCACCAACTCTCTGGGGTTGGCTTTTCTAATTGTGGGCACCATCACTGGGAACGGATTTTCTAATTGCGGGCATCAACTCTCTGGGGCTGGCTTTTCTAATTGTGGGCACCAACTTTCTGGGAACGGCTTTTCTAATTGTGGGCACCAACTCTCTGGGGCTGGCTTTTCTAATTGTGGGCACCAACTCTCTGGGGCTGGCTTTTCTAATTGCGGGCAGCAACTCTCTGTGGCTGGCTTTTCTAATTGTGTGCACTAACTCTCTGGGGCTGGCTTTTCTAATTGTGGGCACCAACTCTCTGGGGCTGGCTTTTCTAATTGTGGGCACCAACTCTCTGGGACTGGCTTTTCTAATTGTGGGCACCAACTCTCTGGGGCTGGCTTTTCTAATTGCGGGCACCAACTCTCTCGGACTGGCTTTTCTAATTGTGGGCACCAACTCTCTGGGGCTGGCTTTTCTAATTGTGGGCACCAACTCTCTGGGAGCCGTCTTTTCTAATTGTGGGCAACAACTCACTGGGAACGGATTTTCTAATTGTGGGCACCAACTCTCTGGGGTTGGCTTTTCTAATTGTGGGCACCATCACTGGGAACGGATTTTCTAATTGTGGGCACCAACTCTCTGGGGTTGGCTTTTCTAATTGTGGGCACCATCACTGGGAACGGATTTTCTAATTGCGGGCATCAACTCTCTGGGTCTGGCTTTTCTAATTGTGGGCACCAACTCTCTGGGGCAGGCTTTTCTAATTGTGGGCACCAACTCTCTGGGGCTGGCTTTTCTAATTGCGGGCAGCAACTCTCTGTGGCTGGCTTTTCTAATTGCGGGCACTAACTTTCTGGGAACGGCTTTTCTAATTGTGGGCGCCAACTCTCTGGGACCGGCTTTTCTAATTGTGTGCACTAACTCTCTGGGGCGACTGGCTTTTCTAATTGTGTGCACTAACTCTCTGGGGCTGTCTTTTCTAATTGCGGGCACTAACTCTCTGGGGCTGGCTTTTCTAATTGCGGGCACCAACTCTCTGGGGCTGGCTTTTCTAATTGTGGGCACCAACTCTCTGGGGCTGGCATTTCTAATTGTGGGCATCAACTCTCTTGGGCTGGCTTTTCTAATTGCGGGCACCAACTCTCTGGGGCTGGCTTTTCTAATTGCGGGCACCAACTCTCTAGAGCTGGCTTTTCTAATTGTGGGCACCAAATCTCTGAGGCTGGCTTTTCTAATTGACTCTCTGGGGCTGGCTTTTCTAATTGAGGGCCTAACTCTCTGGGGCTGGTTTTTCTAATTGTGGGCACCAACTCTCTGGGGCTGGCTTTTCTAATTGTTGGCGCCAACTCTCTGGGGCTGGCTTTTCTAATTGTGGGCATCAACTCTCTGGGGCTGGCTTTTCTAATTGTTGGCGCCAACTCTCTGGGACTGGCTTTTCTAATTGTGTGCACCAACTCTCTGTGGCTGGCTTTTCTAATTGTGGGCACCGACTCTCTGGGGCTGGCTTTTCTAATTGTGGGCACCAACTTTCTGGGAACGGCTTTTGTAATTGTGGGCATGAACTCTCTGGGAACGGCTTTCCTAATTGTGGGTACTAACTCCTGGGGCTGGCTTTTCTAATTGTGGGCACCAACTCTCTGGGGCTGGCTTTTCTAATTGTGGGCACCAACTCTCTGGGGCTGGCTTTTCTAATTGTGGGCACCAACTCTCTGGGGCAGGCTTTTCTAATTGTGGGCTAGGAGCCGTCTTTTCTAATTGTGGGCACCAACTCTCTGGGGCTGGCTTTTCTAATTGTGGGAACCAACTCTCTGTGGCTTGCTTTTCTAATTGTTGGCGCCAACTCTCTGGGACTGGCTTTTCTAATTGTGTGCACTAACTCTCTGGGGCTGGCTTTTCTAATTGCGGGCACCAACTCTCTGGGGCTGGCTTTTCTAATTGTGGACACCAACTCTCTGGGGCTGGCTTTTCTAATTGTGGGCACCAACTCCCTAGGGGCCGTCTTTTCTAATTGTGGGCAACAACTCACTGGGAACGGATTTACTAATTGTGGGCACCATCACTGGTAACGGATTTTCTAATTGTGGGCATCAACTCTCTGGGGCTGGCTTTTCTAATTGTGGGCACCAACTTTCTGGGAACTACTTTTCTAATTGTGGGCACCAACTCTCTGGGGCAGGCTTTTCTAATTGTGGGCACCAACTCTCTGGGGCTGGCTTTTCTAATTGTGGGCACCAACTCTCTGGGACTGGCTTTTCTAATTGCGGGCAGCAACTCTCTGGGACTGGCTTTTCTAATTGTGTGCACTAACTCTCTGGGGCTGGCTTTTCTAATTGCGGGCACTAACTCTCTGGGGCTGGCTTTTCTAATTGCGGGCACTAACTCTCTGGGGCTGGCTTTTCTAATTGTGGGCACCAACTCTCTGGGGCTGGCTTTTCTAATTGTGAGCACCAACTCTCTGGGGCTAATTGTGGGCACCAACTCTCTGGAGCCGGCTTTTCTAATTGTGGGCACCAACTCTCTGGGGCTGGCTTTTCTAATTGTGGGCACCAACTCTCTGGAGCCGGCTTTTCTAATTGTGGGCACCAACTCTCTGGGTCTGGCTTTTCTAATTGCGGGCAGCAACTCTCTGTGGCTGGCTTTTCTAATTGTGTGCGCCAACTCTCTGGGACTGGCTTTTCTAATTGTGTGCACTAACTCTCTGGGGCTGACTTTTCTAATTGCGGGCACTAACTCTCTGGGGCTGGCTTTTCTAATTGCGGGCACTAACTCTCTGGGGCTGGCTTTTCTAATTGCGGGCACCAACTCTCTAGAGCTGGCTTTTCTAATTGTGGGCACCAAATCTCTGAGGCTGGCTTTTCTAATTGACTCTCTGGGGCTGGCTTTTCTAATTGAGGGCCTAACTCTCTGGGGCTGGTTTTTCTAATTGTGGGCACCAACTCTCTGGGGCTGGCTTTTCTAATTGTTGGCGCCAACTCTCTGGGGCTGGCTTTTCTAATTGTGGGCATCAACTCTCTGGGGCTGGCTTTTCTAATTGTTGGCGCCAACTCTCTGGGACTGGCTTTTCTAATTGTGTGCACCAACTCTCTGTGGCTGGCTTTTCTAATTGTGGGCACCGACTCTCTGGGGCTGGCTTTTCTAATTGTGGGCACCAACTTTCTGGGAACGGCTTTTGTAATTGTGGGCATGAACTCTCTGGGAACGGCTTTCCTAATTGTGGGTACTAACTCCTGGGGCTGGCTTTTCTAATTGTGGGCACCAACTCTCGGGGGCAGGCTTTTCTAATTGTGGGCTAGGAGCCGTCTTTTCTAATTGTGGGCACCAACTCTCTGGGGCTGGCTTTTCTAATTGTGGGAACCAACTCTCTGTGGCTTGCTTTTCTAATTGTGGGCGCCAACTCTCTGGGACTGGCTTTTCTAATTGTGTGCACTAACTCTCTGGGGCTGGCTTTTCTAATTGCGGGCACTAACTCTCTGGGGCTGGCTTTTCTAATTGCGGGCACTAACTCTCTGGGGCTGGCTTTTCTAATTGTGGGCACCAACTCTCTGGGACTGGCTTTTCTAATTGTGTGCAATAACTCTCTGGGGCTGGCTTTTCTAATTGCGGGCACCAACTCTCTGGGGCTGGCTTTTCTAATTGTGGACACCAACTCTCTGGGGCTGGCTTTTCTAATTGTGGGCACCAACTCCCTGGGGGCCGTCTTTTCTAATTGTGGGCAACAACTCACTGGGAACGGATTTACTAATTGTGGGCACCATCACTGGTAACGGATTTTCTAATTGTGGGCATCAACTCTCTGGGGCTGGCTTTTCTAATTGTGGGCACCAACTTTCTGGGAACTACTTTTCTAATTGTGGGCACCAACTCTCTGGGGCAGGCTTTTCTAATTGTGGGCACCAACTCTCTGGGGCAGGCTTTTCTAATTGTGGGCACCAACTCTCTGGGGCTGGCTTTTCTAATTGTGGGCACCAACTCTCTGGGACTGGCTTTTCTAATTGCGGGCAGCAACTCTCTGGGACTGGCTTTTCTAATTGTGTGCACTAACTCTCTGGGGCTGGCTTTTCTAATTGCGGGCACTAACTCTCTGGGGCTGGCTTTTCTAATTGCGGGCACTAACTCTCTGGGGCTGGCTTTTCTAATTGTGGGCACCAACTCTCTGGGGCTGGCTTTTCTAATTGTGGGCACCAACTCTCTGGGGCTAATTGTGGGCACCAACTCTCTGGGGCTGGCTTTTCTAATTGTGGGCATCAACTCTCTTGGGCTGGCTTTTCTAATTGCGGGCACCAACTCTCTGGGGCTGGCTTTTCTAATTGTGAGCACCAACTCTCTGGGGCTAATTGTGGGCACCAACTCTCTGGAGCCGGCTTTTCTAATTGTGGGCACCAACTCTCTGGGGCTGGCTTTTCTAATTGTGGGCACCAACTCTCTGGAGCCGGCTTTTCTAATTGTGGGCACCAACTCTCTGGGTCTGGCTTTTCTAATTGCGGGCAGCAACTCTCTGTGGCTGGCTTTTCTAATTGTGGGCGCCAACTCTCTGGGACTGGCTTTTCTAATTGTGTGCACTAACTCTCTGGGGCTGGCTTTTCTAATTGCGGGCACTAACTCTCTGGGGCTGGCTTTTCTAATTGCGGGCACTAACTCTCTGGGGCTGGCTTTTCTAATTGTGGGCACCAACTCTCTGGAGCCGGCTTTTCTAATTGTGGGCACCAACTCTCTGGGGCTGGCTTTTCTAATTGCGGGCACCAACTCTCTCGGACTGGCTTTTCTAATTGCGGGCACCAACTCTCTGGGGCTGGCTTTTCTAATTGTGGGCACCAACTCTCTGGGAGCCGTCTTTTCTAATTGTGGGCAACAACTCACTGGGAACGGATTTTCTAATTGTGGGCACCAACTCTCTGGGGTAGGCTTTTCTAATTGTGGGCACCATACTGGGAACGGATTTTCTAATTGTGGGCACCAACTCTCTGGGGTTGGCTTTTCTAATTGTGGGCACCATCACTGGGAACGGATTTTCTAATTGCGGGCATCAACTCTCTGGGGCTGGCTTTGTGGGCACCAACTCTCTGGGGCTGGCTTTTCTAATTGTGGGCACCAACTTTCTGGGAACGGCTTTTCTAATTGTGGGCACCAACTCTCTGGGGCTGGCTTTTCTAATTGTGGGCACCAACTCTCTGGGGCTGGCTTTTCTAATTGCGGGCAGCAACTCTCTGTGGCTGGCTTTTCTAATTGTGGGCGCCAACTCTCTGGGACTGGCTTTTCTAATTGTGTGCACTAACTCTCTGGGGCTGGCTTTTCTAATTGCGGGCACTAACTCTCTGGGGCTGGCTTTTCTAATTGTGGGCACTAACTCTCTTGGGCTGACTTTTCTAATTGCGGGCATCAACTCTCTGGGGCTGGCTTTTCTAATTGCGGGCACCAACTCTCTGGAGCTGGCTTTTCTAATTGTGGGCACCAACTCTCTGGGGCTTGCTTTTCTAATTGTGGGCATCAACTCTCTGGGGCTGGCTTTTCTAATTGTTGGCGCCAACTCTCTGGGGCTGGCTTTTCTAATTGTGGGCACCGACTCTCTGGGGCTGGCTTTTCTAATTGTAGGCACCAACTTTCTGGGAACGGCTTTTGTAATTGCGGGCATCAACTCTCTGGGAACGGCTTTCCTAATTGTGGGTACTAACTCCTGGGGCTGGCTTTTCTAATTGTGGCACCAACTCTCTGGGGCTGGCTTTTCTAATTGTGGGCACCAACTCTCTGGGGCTGGCTTTTCTAATTGTGGGCACCAACTCTCTGGGGCAGGCTTTTCTAATTGTGGCACCAACTCTCGGGGGCTGGCTTTTCTAATTGTGGGCACCAACTCTCTCGGACTGGCTTTTCTAATAGCGGGCACCAACTCTCTGGGGCTGGCTTTTCTAATTGTGGACACCAACTCTCTGGGGCCGTCTTTTCTAATTGTGGGCACCAACTCCCTGGGAACGGATTTACTAATTGTGGGCACCAACTCTCTGGGGTTGGCTTTTCTAATTGTGGGCACCATCACTGGTAACGGATTTTCTAATTGCGGGCATCGACTCTCTGGGAACGGATTTACTAATTGTGGGCACCAACTCTCTGGGAACGGCTTTTCTAATTGTGGGCACCAACTCTCTGGGGCTAATTGTGGGCACCAACTCTCTGGAGCCGGCTTTTCTAATTGTGGGCACCAACTCTCTGGAGCTGGCTTTTCTAATTGTGGGCACCAACTCTCTGGGGCTGGCTTTTCTAATTGTGGGCACTAACTCTCTGGGGCTGGCATTTCTAATTGCGGGCACTAACTCTTTGGGGCTGGCTTTTCTAATTGTGGGCACCAACTCTCTGGGGCTGGCTTTTCTAATTGTGGGCACCAACTCTCTGGGAGCCGTCTTTTCTAATTGTGGGCAACAACTCACTGGGAACGGATTTTCTAATTGTGGGCACCAACTTTCTGGGAACGGCTTTTCTAATTGTGGGCACCAACTTTCTGGGAACGGCTTTTCTAATTGTGGGCACCAACTCTCTGGGGCTGGCTTTTCTAATTGTGTGCACTAACTCCCTGGGGCTGGCTTTTCTAATTGTGCACCAACTCTCTGGGGCTGGCTTTTCTGATTGTGCACCAACTCTCTGAGGCTGGCTTTTCTAATTGTGGGCACCAACTCTCTGGGGCTGGCTTTTCTGATTGTGCACCAACTCTCTGGGGCTGGCTTTTCTAATTGTGGGCACCAACTCTCTGGGGCTGGCTTTTCTGATTGTGCACCAACTCTCTGTGGCTGGCTTTTCTAATTGTGGGCACCAACTCTCTGGGGCTGGCTTTTCTAATTGTGGGAACCAACTCCCTGGGGTTGGCTTTTCTAATTGTGGGCATCAACTCTCTGGGAACGGCTTTTCTAATTGTGGGCATACAACTCTCTGGGGCTGGCTTTGTGGGCACCAACTCTCTGGGCTGGCTTTTCTAATTGTGGGCACCAACTTTCTGGGAACGGCTTTTGTAATTGTGGGCATCAACTCTCTGGGAACGGCTTTCCTAATTGTGGGTACTAACTCTCTGGGGCTGGCTTTTCTAATTGTGGGCACCAACTCTCTGGAGCTAATTGTGGGCACCAACTCTCTGGGGCAGGCTTTTCTAATTGTGGTCACCAACTCTCTGGGGCTGGCTTTTCTAATTGCGGGCAGCAACTCTCTGTGGCTGGCTTTTCTAATTGTGTGCGCCAACTCTCTGGGACTGGCTTTTCTAATTGTGTGCACTAACTCTCTGGGGCTGGCTTTTCTAATTGTGGGCACCACAACTCTCTGGGGCTGGCTTTTCTAATTGCGGGCACCAACTCTCTCGGACTGGCTTTTCTAATTGTGGGCACCAACTCTCTGGGGCTGGCTTTTCTAATTGTGGGCATCAACTCTCTTGGGCTGGCTTTTCTAATTGCGGGCACCAACTCTCTGGGGCTGGCTTTTCTAATTGTGGGCACCAACTCTCTGGGGCTAATTGTGGGCACCAACTCTCTGGGGCTGGCTTTTCTAATTGTGGGCACCAACTCTCTGGAGCCGGCTTTTCTAATTGTGGGCACCAACTCCCTGGGAGCCGTCTTTTCTAATTGTGGGCACCAACTCTCTGGGTCTGGCTTTTCTAATTGCGGGCAGCAACTCTCTGTGGCTGGCTTTTCTAATTGTGGGCGCCAACTCTCTGGGACTGGCTTTTCTAATTGTGTGCACTAACTCTCTGGGGCTGGCTTTTCTAATTGTGGGCACCAACTCTCTGGGACTGGCTTTTCTAATTGTGGGCACCAACTCTCTGGGGCTGGCTTTTCTAATTGCGGGCACCAACTCTCTCGGACTGGCTTTTCTAATTGTGGGCACCAACTCTCTGGGGCTGGCTTTTCTAATTGTGGGCACCAACTCTCTGGGAGCCGTCTTTTCTAATTGTGGGCAACAACTCACTGGGAACGGATTTTCTAATTGTGGGCACCAACTCTCTGGGGTTGGCTTTTCTAATTGTGGGCACCATCACTGGGAACGGATTTTCTAATTGTGGGCACCAACTCTCTGGGGTTGGCTTTTCTAATTGTGGGCACCATCACTGGGAACGGATTTTCTAATTGCGGGCATCAACTCTCTGGGGCTGGCTTTGTGGGCACCAACTCTCTGGGGCTGGCTTTTCTAATTGTGGGCACCAACTTTCTGGGAACGGCTTTTCTAATTGTGGGCACCAACTCTCTGGGGCTGGCTTTTCTAATTGCGGGCACTAACTTTCAGGGAACGGCTTTTCTAATTGTGGGCGCCAACTCTCTGCGACTGGCTTTTCTAATTGTGTGCACTAACTCTCTGGGGCTGGCTTTTCTAATTTCTGGCACTAACTCTCTGGGGCTGGCTTTTCTAATTGCGGGCACCAACTCTCTGGGGCTGGCTTTTCTAATTGTGGGCACCAACTCTCTGGGGCTGGCTTTTCTAATTGTGGGCATCAACTCTCTTGGGCTGGCTTTTCTAATTGCGGGCACCAACTCTCTGGGGCTGGCTTTTCTAATTGTGGACACCAACTCTCTGGGGCTGGCTTTTCTAATTGTGGGCACCAACTCCCTGGGGGCCGTCTTTTCTAATTGTGGGCAACAACTCACTGGGAACGGATTTACTAATTGTGGGCACCATCACTGGTAACGGATTTTCTAATTGTGGGCATCAACTCTCTGGGGCTGGCTTTTCTAATTGTGGGCACCAACTTTCTGGGAACTACTTTTCTAATTGTGGGCACCAACTCTCTGGGGCAGGCTTTTCTAATTGTGGGCACCAACTCTCTGGGGCAGGCTTTTCTAATTGTGGGCACCAACTCTCTGGGGCTGGCTTTTCTAATTGTGGGCACCAACTCTCTGGGACTGGCTTTTCTAATTGCGGGCAGCAACTCTCTGGGACTGGCTTTTCTAATTGTGTGCACTAACTCTCTGGGGCTGGCTTTTCTAATTGCGGGCACTAACTCTCTGGGGCTGGCTTTTCTAATTGCGGGCACTAACTCTCTGGGGCTGGCTTTTCTAATTGTGGGCACCAACTCTCTGGGGCTGGCTTTTCTAATTGTGGGCACCAACTCTCTGGGGCTAATTGTGGGCACCAACTCTCTGGGGCTGGCTTTTCTAATTGTGGGCATCAACTCTCTTGGGCTGGCTTTTCTAATTGCGGGCACCAACTCTCTGGGGCTGGCTTTTCTAATTGTGAGCACCAACTCTCTGGGGCTAATTGTGGGCACCAACTCTCTGGAGCCGGCTTTTCTAATTGTGGGCACCAACTCTCTGGGGCTGGCTTTTCTAATTGTGGGCACCAACTCTCTGGAGCCGGCTTTTCTAATTGTGGGCACCAACTCTCTGGGTCTGGCTTTTCTAATTGCGGGCAGCAACTCTCTGTGGCTGGCTTTTCTAATTGTGGGCGCCAACTCTCTGGGACTGGCTTTTCTAATTGTGTGCACTAACTCTCTGGGGCTGGCTTTTCTAATTGCGGGCACTAACTCTCTGGGGCTGGCTTTTCTAATTGCGGGCACTAACTCTCTGGGGCTGGCTTTTCTAATTGTGGGCACCAACTCTCTGGAGCCGGCTTTTCTAATTGTGGGCACCAACTCTCTGGGGCTGGCTTTTCTAATTGCGGGCACCAACTCTCTCGGACTGGCTTTTCTAATTGCGGGCACCAACTCTCTGGGGCTGGCTTTTCTAATTGTGGGCACCAACTCTCTGGGAGCCGTCTTTTCTAATTGTGGGCAACAACTCACTGGGAACGGATTTTCTAATTGTGGGCACCAACTCTCTGGGGTAGGCTTTTCTAATTGTGGGCACCATACTGGGAACGGATTTTCTAATTGTGGGCACCAACTCTCTGGGGTTGGCTTTTCTAATTGTGGGCACCATCACTGGGAACGGATTTTCTAATTGCGGGCATCAACTCTCTGGGGCTGGCTTTGTGGGCACCAACTCTCTGGGGCTGGCTTTTCTAATTGTGGGCACCAACTTTCTGGGAACGGCTTTTCTAATTGTGGGCACCAACTCTCTGGGGCTGGCTTTTCTAATTGTGGGCACCAACTCTCTGGGGCTGGCTTTTCTAATTGCGGGCAGCAACTCTCTGTGGCTGGCTTTTCTAATTGTGGGCGCCAACTCTCTGGGACTGGCTTTTCTAATTGTGTGCACTAACTCTCTGGGGCTGGCTTTTCTAATTGCGGGCACTAACTCTCTGGGGCTGGCTTTTCTAATTGTGGGCACTAACTCTCTTGGGCTGACTTTTCTAATTGCGGGCATCAACTCTCTGGGGCTGGCTTTTCTAATTGCGGGCACCAACTCTCTGGAGCTGGCTTTTCTAATTGTGGGCACCAACTCTCTGGGGCTTGCTTTTCTAATTGTGGGCATCAACTCTCTGGGGCTGGCTTTTCTAATTGTTGGCGCCAACTCTCTGGGGCTGGCTTTTCTAATTGTGGGCACCGACTCTCTGGGGCTGGCTTTTCTAATTGTAGGCACCAACTTTCTGGGAACGGCTTTTGTAATTGCGGGCATCAACTCTCTGGGAACGGCTTTCCTAATTGTGGGTACTAACTCCTGGGGCTGGCTTTTCTAATTGTGGCACCAACTCTCTGGGGCTGGCTTTTCTAATTGTGGGCACCAACTCTCTGGGGCTGGCTTTTCTAATTGTGGGCACCAACTCTCTGGGGCAGGCTTTTCTAATTGTGGCACCAACTCTCGGGGGCTGGCTTTTCTAATTGTGGGCACCAACTCTCTCGGACTGGCTTTTCTAATTGCGGGCACCAACTCTCTGGGGCTGGCTTTTCTAATTGTGGACACCAACTCTCTGGGGCCGTCTTTTCTAATTGTGGGCACCAACTCCCTGGGAACGGATTTACTAATTGTGGGCACCAACTCTCTGGGGTTGGCTTTTCTAATTGTGGGCACCATCACTGGTAACGGATTTTCTAATTGCGGGCATCGACTCTCTGGGAACGGATTTACTAATTGTGGGCACCAACTCTCTGGGAACGGCTTTTCTAATTGTGGGCACCAACTCTCTGGGGCTAATTGTGGGCACCAACTCTCTGGAGCCGGCTTTTCTAATTGTGGGCACCAACTCTCTGGAGCTGGCTTTTCTAATTGTGGGCACCAACTCTCTGGGGCTGGCTTTTCTAATTGTGGGCACTAACTCTCTGGGGCTGGCATTTCTAATTGCGGGCACTAACTCTTTGGGGCTGGCTTTTCTAATTGTGGGCACCAACTCTCTGGGGCTGGCTTTTCTAATTGTGGGCACCAACTCTCTGGGAGCCGTCTTTTCTAATTGTGGGCAACAACTCACTGGGAACGGATTTTCTAATTGTGGGCACCAACTTTCTGGGAACGGCTTTTCTAATTGTGGGCACCAACTTTCTGGGAACGGCTTTTCTAATTGTGGGCACCAACTCTCTGGGGCTGGCTTTTCTAATTGTGTGCACTAACTCCCTGGGGCTGGCTTTTCTAATTGTGCACCAACTCTCTGGGGCTGGCTTTTCTGATTGTGCACCAACTCTCTGAGGCTGGCTTTTCTAATTGTGGGCACCAACTCTCTGGGGCTGGCTTTTCTGATTGTGCACCAACTCTCTGGGGCTGGCTTTTCTAATTGTGGGCACCAACTCTCTGGGGCTGGCTTTTCTGATTGTGCACCAACTCTCTGTGGCTGGCTTTTCTAATTGTGGGCACCAACTCTCTGGGGCTGGCTTTTCTAATTGTGGGAACCAACTCCCTGGGGTTGGCTTTTCTAATTGTGGGCATCAACTCTCTGGGAACGGCTTTTCTAATTGTGGGCATACAACTCTCTGGGGCTGGCTTTGTGGGCACCAACTCTCTGGGCTGGCTTTTCTAATTGTGGGCACCAACTTTCTGGGAACGGCTTTTGTAATTGTGGGCATCAACTCTCTGGGAACGGCTTTCCTAATTGTGGGTACTAACTCTCTGGGGCTGGCTTTTCTAATTGTGGGCACCAACTCTCTGGGGCTAATTGTGGGCACCAACTCTCTGGAGCCGGCTTTTCTAATTGTGGGCACCAACTCTCTGGAGCTGGCTTTTCTAATTGTGGGCACCAACTCTCTGGGACTGGCTTTTCTAATTGTGTGCACTAACTCTCTGGGGCTGGCTTTTCTAATTGCGGGCACTAACTTTCTGGGGCTGGCTTTTCTAATTGTGGGCACTAACTCTCTTGGGCTGGCTTTTCTAATTGCGGGCATCAACTCTGGGGCTGGCTTTTCTAATTGCGGGCACCAACTCTCTGGAGCTGGCTTTTCTAATTGTGGGCACCAACTCTCTGGGGCTGGCTTTTCTAATTGACTCTCTGGGGCTGGCTTTTCTAATTGAGGGACTAACTCTCTGGGGCTGGTTTTTCTAATTGTCGACACCAACTCTCTGGGGCTGGCTTTTCTAATTGTTGGCGCCAACTCTCTGGGGCTGGCTTTTCTAATTGTGGGCATCAACTCTCTGGGGCTGGCTTTTCTAATTGTTGGCGCCAACTCTCTGGGGCTGGCTTTTCTAATTGTGTGCACCAACTCTCTGTGGCTGGCTTTTCTAATTGTGGGCACCGACTCTCTGGGTCTGGCTTTTCTAATTGTGGGCACCAACTTTCTGGGAACGGCTTTTGTAATTGTGGGGATCAACTCTCTGGGAACGGCTTTCCTAATTGTGGGTACTAACTCCTGGGGCTGGCTTTTCTAATTGTGGGCACCAACTCTCTGGGGCTGGCTTTTCTAATTGTGGGCACCAACTCTCTGGGGCTGGCTTTTCTAATTGTGGGCACCAACTCTCTGGGGCAGGCTTTTCTAATTGTGGCACCAACTCTCGGGGGCTGGCTTTTCTAATTGTGGGCAGCAACTCTGTGGCTGGCTTTTCTAATTGTGGGCGCCAACTCTCTGGGACTGGCTTTTCTAATTGTGTGCACCAACTCTCTGGGGCTGGCTTTTCTAATTGTGGGAACCAACTCTCTGGGGCTGGCTTTTCTAATTGTGGGCACCAACTCTCTGGGGCTGGCTTTTCTAATTGTGGGCATCAACTTTCTTGGGCTGGCTTTTCTAATTGCGGGCACCAACTCTCTGGGGCTGGCTTTTCTAATTGTGGGCACCAACTCTCTGGGGCTAGCTTTTCTAATTGTGGGCACCAACTCTCTGGGGCTGGCTTTTCTAATTGCTGGCACCAACTCTCTGGGGCTGGCTTTTCTAATTGTGGGCACCAACTCTCTGGGGCTGGCTTTTCTAATTGACTCTCTGGGGCTGGCTTTTCTAATTGCGGGCAACAACTCTCTGGGGCTGGCTTTTCTAATTGTGGGCAGCAACTCTCTGGCTGGCTTTTCTAATTGTGGGCGCCAACTCTCTGGGACTGGCTTTTCTAATTGTGTGCACCAACTCTCTGGGGCTGGCTTTTCTAATTGTGGGCAGCAACTCTCTGGCTGGCTTTTCTAATTGTGGGCGCCAACTCTCTGGGACTGGCTTTTCTAATTGTGTGCACCAACTCTCTGGGGCTGGCTTTTCTAATTGTGGGAACCAACTCTCTGGGGCTGGCTTTTCTAATTGTGGGCACCAACTCTCTGGGGCTGGCTTTTGTGCTGTTCTTTATAATTATAATTATATGTCATTATCATATAATTATAAGTGATCTCCCACTGCAGTGTGAGTGGGAAAGTTCATATTGCCATGTTTGGCTGGATGTGGTGATGTATCTATCTATCTATCTCCCTGGATGTGCTCCCGTGACAAACATGAATGGATAAAATGGGATTGTGTGCACCTTCTTCCCAGGCAGTAGTTGTGGCATAGAATTGCTAGTGATGGAGCACACACTCAATACAGATACAAAATACACTCAAGTCTGCAAACTGTCTCTCTTGAGAATGTCTGAACTTCTTGTCAGCTTCTGGTCTGCTGTGGCCACAGCTCTGCCTGATGGCCGCACTCGTAGTGTGCTTCCCTCCCCTACCGGCCAGCCTGTTGTAGTGAGGGGCATCTGGTTGTGCAGCCAGGCAGAAGGATGTCCTCTGTAAGCACCTCCATTATATCTGCACTTCTCTGCTGTGATAGATAACAACACAACAAGTGCCAGTACATAACACACATGGACACTAGTTTTTCTGCAGTGCCAGTACATAACACACATGGACACTAGTTTTTCTGTAGTGCCAGTACATAACACACATGGACACTAGTTTTTCTGCAGTGCCAGTGCATAACACACATGGACACTAGTTTTTCTGTAGAGCCAGTGCATAACACACATGGACACTAGTTTTTCTGTAGTGCCAGTACATAACACACATGGACACTAGTTTTTCTGCAGTGCCAGTACATAACACACATGGACACTAGTTTTTCTGTAGTGCCAGTACATAACACACATGGACACTAGTTTTTCTGCAGTGCAAGTACATAACACACATGGACAATAGTTTTTCTGCAGTGCCAGTACATAACACACATGGACAATAGTTTTTCTATAGTGCCAGTACATAACACACATGGACACTAGTTTTTCTGTAGTGCCAGTACATAACACACATGGACACTAGTTTTTCTGTAGTGCCAGTACATAACACACATGGACAATAGTTTTTCTGTAGTGCCAGTACATAACACACATGGACACTAGTTTTTCTAGAGTGTTATGTCAGTACATAACACACATGGACAATAGTTTTTCTGTAGTGCCAGTACATAACACACATGGACAATAGTTTTTCTGCAGTGCCAGTACATAACACACATGGACAATAGTTTTTCTGCAGTGCCAGTACATAACACACATGGACACTAGTTTTTCTGCAGTGCCAGTGCATAACACACATGGACACTAGTTTTTCTGCAGTGCCAGTACATAACACACATGGACACTAGTTTTTCTGCAGTGCCAGTACATAACACACATGGACACTAGTTTTTCTGTAGTGCCAGTACATAACACACATGGACAATAGTTTTTCTGCAGTGCCAGTACATAACACACATGGACACTAGTTTTTCTGCAGTGCCAGTGCATAACACACATGGACACTAGTTTTTCTGTAGTGCCAGTACATAACACACATGGACACTAGTTTTTCTAGAGTGCCAGTACATAACACACATGGACACTAGTTTTTCTGTAGTGCCAGTACATAACACACATGGACACTAGTTTTCTGTAGTGCCAGTACATAACACACATGGACACTAGTTTTTCTGCAGTGCCAGTACATAACACACATGGACACTAGTTTTTCTGCAGTGCCAGTACATAACACACATGGACACTAGTTTTTCTGTAGTGCCAGTACATAACACACATGGACAATAGTTTTTCTGCAGTGCCAGTACATAACACACATGGACACTAGTTTTTCTGCAGTGCCAGTGCATAACACACATGGACACTAGTTTTTCTGCAGTGCCAGTACATAACACACATGGACACTAGTTTTTCTGCAGTGCCAGTACATAACACACATGGACACTAGTTTTTCTGCAGTGCCAGTGCATAACACACATGGACAATAGTTTTTCTATAGTGCCAGTACATAACACACATGGACAATAGTTTTTCTGTAGTGCCAGTACATAACACACATGGACACTAGTTTTTCTATAGTGCCAGTACATAACACACATGGACACTAGTTTTTCTATAGTGCCAGTACATAACACACATGGACACTAGTTTTTCTAGTGTCAGTGCATAACACACATGGACAATAGTTTTTCTGGAACATGTATCTCAGTAAGAGAGTGGCTGGTGTGTGCTGCTAGGCAACCATTGTCTGATGCTGTGAGGGCTTGTGTGAGCATCTCCATACCTCCAAAGTGGCCCAGCCAACATAATCATGGTGGGTGTGAGGCTGGCCAACCTTGGAGATAGCTCTCATCACCCTGACCCAATACCTGCCCAGACACCCTCATGGGATTCAGAGCCCCTGGACCCTCAATTAGGCATGCTCCCTCCCTCCTTCCCATATTGGTTGTCCTCAAAACAAAACCACTTTAGTAAAGTGTGAAGGAGCACTAATGAATGAATGCCCCAACATGTCCCATCCAACACAGCCTGCAGCTAGTGTGTGTGTGCGTGTGTGTGTGTGTGTGTGTGTGTGTGTGTGTGTGTGTGTGTGTGTGTGTGTGTGTGTGTGTGCTCCCCCTGATGCTTATGAATTATGCCTGCCATTAGCCTGCCCTCACTGGGCACAGCTCAAGCTATGCAAGTGTCCTTGCCCATGGCCTTCATTCTTCCCTTCCTTCTCTCTCCAGGTCTCCTCCACTTCCCTGTGGGCGTGGCAAGTGTCTGTGAGGGCAGAGAGGCTGATCAGCTGCTGTGCTCAGGGAGACTGTCTGGGGAGGCTGAAATACTCACAGACATCTGGAGAAGAGACAATTCTAGTCACTAGCTACAACAATTCAAAATGTTTCTCTAAATACTGAACATGTATTTATATAGTATTCTATAGAGGCAACACTTAAACTGCCATGAGCTGTATAATATTTTTTGACTAAATTTCATTTTCCCATGTGTGGGTGGGGGCAGGTTGACAATAGCTCTATGAGGACACACACTCCACCAACACCTCACTGGGTGGGGGCAGGTTGACAATAGCTCTATGAGGACACACACTCCACCAACACCTCACTGGGTGGGGGCAGGTTGACAATAGCTCTATGAGGACACACACTCCACCAACACCTCACTGGGTGGAGGCAGGTTGACAATAGCTTTATGAGGACACACACTCCACCAACACCTCACTGGGTGGGGGCAGGTTGACAATAGCTCTATGAGGACACACACTCCACCAACACCTCACTGGGTGGGGGCAGGTTGACAATAGCTCTATGAGGACACACACTCCACCAACACCTCACTGGGTGGGGGCAGGTTGACAATAGCTCTATGAGGACACACACTCCACCAACACCTCACTGGGTGAAAATTTGATCCAGAGGAATATTTGATATTCTCTAACACACACACACACAAACTTCCACCCTGACACATAGTAACAAGCTGACTAGACACGCCCCTTCTCCCAAACATAATGACATGTATTGTAAATTGCAGTCTGCCATGACCACACCCCCTTGCACCTTCAGGGCCTGTTCTCAGGTAGAGCAGCTGTAGCAGTGAATTATACATAGGGAGGCAGCTGCCTGCTTGTGGTGGGGAACATGGCCACACCCCCATGAAGATAGCTAACTCTCTTGGCTTGCAAGAGTTAACATCTAGGCTGAAAAATATCACTCAAGATATCCTTCAGACATCGTATTTCTGAGAAGCTCTTCTTCTAGCTTATGGAGCATATTTTGTGTCTGCCCTGCGTACCTGCAGATAAGCACCTCATGAAACCTTTTCTGTTCATTTGGTATTTATCAACCTATCAACATACAGTAGGAGTCAAGTCCTCGTGGTGACATAATCTATACCTGATGTTTGAGAGTTAGAATAGTCTACAAGTCTACACACGTACACTGGCATAATGCACACATGAAAAGACAAATTTTGTGATGGAATTCTGTTCCCACAATCTTCCTCATTTTCCCTGTCATTGGGACACACACTGGACCAACACATCATGGGTGGAGGCAGGTTGAAGTAGGTGGCCATAGCTCTATGGGGACACACACTGGACCAACACCACACTGGGTGGAGGTAAGTTGAAGTAGGTGGCCATAGCTCTATGGGGACACACACTGGACCAACACATCATGGGTGGAGGCAGGTTGAAGTAGGTGGCCATAGCTCTATGGGGACACACACTGGACCAACACCACACTGGGTGGAGGTAAGTTGAAGTAGGTGGCCATAGCTCTATGGGGACACACACTGGACCAACACCATACTGGGTGGAGGCAAGTTGAAGTAGGTGGCCATAGCTCTATGGGGACACACACTGGACCAACACCACACTGGGTGGAGGTAAGTTGAAGTAGGTGGCCATAGCTCTATGGGGACACACACTGGACCAACACATCATGGGTGGAGGCAGGTTGAAGTAGGTGGCAATAGCTCTATGGGGACACACACTGGACCAACACCACACTGGGTGGAGGTAAGTTGAAATAGGTGGCCATAGCTCTATGGGGACACACACTGGACCAACACCATACTGGGTGGAGGCAAGTTGAAGTAGGTGGCCATAGCTGTATGGGGACACACACTGGACCAACACCACACTGGGTGGAGGCAAGTTGAAGTAGGTGGCCATAGCTCTATGGGGACACACACTGGACCAACACCACACTGGGTGGAGGCAGGTTGAAGTAGGTGGCCATAGCTCTATGGGGACACACACTGGACCAACACCACACTGGGTGGAGGTAAGTTGAAGTAGGTGGCCATACCTCTATGGGGACACACACTGGACCAACACCATACTGGGTGGAGGCAAGTTGAAGTAGGTGGCCATAGCTCTATGGGGACACACACTGGACCAACACCACACTGGGTGGAGGTAAGTTGAAGTAGGTGGCCATAGCTCTATGGGGACACACACTGGACCAACACATCATGGGTGGAGGCAGGTTGAAGTACGTGGCAATAGCTCTATGGGGACACACACTGGACCAACACCACACTGGGTGGAGGTAAGTTGAAATAGGTGGCCATAGCTCTATGGGGACACACACTGGACCAACACCATACTGGGTGGAGGCAAGTTGAAGTAGGTGGCCATAGCTGTATGGGGACACACACTGGACCAACACCACACTGGGTGGAGGCAAGTTGAAGTAGGTGGCCATAGCTCTATGGGGACACACACTGGACCAACACCACACTTGGTGGAGGCAGGTTGAAGTAGGTGGCCATAGCTCTATGGGGACACACACTGGACCAACACCACACTGGGTGGAGGTAAGTTGAAATAGGTGGCCATAGCTCTATGGGGACACACACTGGACCAACACCATACTGGGTGGAGGCAAGTTGAAGTAGGTGGCCATAGCTGTATGGGGACACACACTGGACCAACACCACACTGGGTGGAGGCAAGTTGAAGTAGGTGGCCATAGCTCTATGGGGACACACACTGGACCAACACCACACTTGGTGGAGGCAGGTTGAAGTAGGTGGCCATAGCTCTATGGGGACACACACTGGACCAACACCATTGGATTAAAAATCTAAAAACATTAAATGCAGTATATAATACTCTTCACACTTGACCACACATTTCAAAGGGCAGGGGGAAGTTATGCATTATCTAGTTGCTTAGCAACCCACTGCTATCATAAGAGCAGGAGCTAATGAGATTTCCTATTCCCTAAATATTGCACACCCACTGATTCTGTATATACAATACATGTAGGAGTATGTTTGTGGGGGCCAGCAGATGTCTCTGTGGAGTGACAGAATGGTGGAAGCAAAGACATGTCCTGGTGGCAGCCATCCCTCCTCTCCTTGAAGAAGGGGATTCTCAAGTTATAGTCAATTGGAGTAGCCGGGGGGGAAGTTGGGGTAAAAAAAGACCAGGGGTCTGGGAAGACACAACTGCTTTAAGAATTTAAGCAATCCTTGATCTGTCAAGTACTTTTAATGGCTTTTCATTAATGTGTGTTTTTGTATAAAAATATTGACTGGGAGGATATGACAAAATAAAGAACCTAAACATGTAGAAAATACCAGAAATAACTTTTTTCTGACTCACTGAACTTTTGGGTAGATTAGTAAATTTTGAGCGCTAGCCAAAAGAAAATAGTTACTAAATGGTTTATAAAAAACAAAAAATCTGATATTTTAGGGTTTTTTGGACTGGCTTTTTTTTTACCCCAGATATTTTTGGTCACTCGGGGTTAAAAAAAGCCAGCTGTTTTTTTTTGCAATTTTTTTCTATTTTTCCCCCCAAGTACTATATTTTCATTTTCTTCTTCTCCAGTCATGCTAATTTGTGAGTTAAAGCATAATTGTGAGTAATATGAATTATTTGAATATGAATAAACCACCTATTGAATGGTACATGGACTATATCATTCTGATGGACAGAATGATACAATAGTATATATATATATAATGTGAGTAACTGAATATGAATGAACTAACTTTAGTCTTTGATTATCAATGGTACATGGACTATCAAAAGTTTTCAGTGATGACGAAGATGCTGATCCCACTTCAGCTGAATTAACCTTCCTTCAAAAAAAGAGAGTGAAGCACAGACTCAACACGCATTTTCTATGATTGGCCAAAGCAGGAAGATGTGGAGATAGTAGCAGTGGATGGTTGCATGTATGGCCCTGTTCAGCCAGTAGTGGAAACAGTTAGTCTAGGGAAGGCACTGCTGAAGTTTGAGTGTGAAGCAAAAGTGATAAATTTTCAATTAAGAAAATGCAATAAAACCAACTGTAAACCATTATTGTACTATTTACTGTACTACATGTATTGGAACAAATTTTAATGAAAAAAGATTCAATTGATAAAATATTGAAGTAATTACATTTGATTTTATCTTTTAGGATATTTTTAAGGGAGTGGTTTTTTTTACCCCGAACCGGATTTTTTTTTTACCCCTAAAAAAGCCACCATATTAATAAATATTTTTATTAATATTTCATTATAGGACATAGGATATTTTATTTTATTTATGTTAGTCATCATTTGATAGTAAAGTACTAGAGGAGGGCACATGTGTTTTCAGTAAATCCTTTACTCTGGCTCTTAAAAGGTAAAGTTAAGGGAAACGTGTTTTTTTTAACCCAATTGACTATACCATAAGATTTTAATAATCAAGAATGGAGGACATACTTGCCTTAATCCCATTCACATGTAACTCTAGCCATTGCCCTATCCCTAGCCAATCCCTTGGCCCTGACCTTCCAAACCCTAACCGTAGTCATTGTCCAGGCCCTAAGTAGTCATTATCCAAACCTTAACTCTAGTGATAAACATAACATAGCCATTGTCCAAGCGATAAACCTAGTCATAATCCAAGCCCTAACCCTAACCCTAGCTATTGCCCTAGCCCTAGCCAATCCCTTGGCCCTGATCCTCCCAATCCTATCTCTAATCATTAGTCATTGTCCAAGCCCTAACTCTATTCTCAGGTGGAGTAGACAATTCTTTTTTTAATCCCTAAAAATACATTCTAATCTTTGTCCCTCACCATTCACTAGCTTCACTATTATACTAACTGCATTTCAAGCTTCAGCTCATTATTGTCAACCATTCTTGAGTTACGATACTTTTAGCCGCCCACTTCATTGCATACCTCTCCAAAAATGAATAAGGTACCAAAGTGTTAAACAACTGTGGTTACCACTTTGGACCTCCATAGATTCTGCACACTTCACTGTATGGACTTGATCTAGAAATGAAAAGATAGGTCTCTCTGTGTGCTCTCTCTTGACACTCTAAAAACTGTTGCATACATGTATATAGGTACAAGCATCCACAAGGTATAGGGAGTCAAAGTTGGGGACTCCAAACCACCTGCCCAAGTTTTTCTAGCTGCTAATTGTTATGTGCAAGGCATTGAAATTAGCACCTGAGGCTAGAGGAGCTCTCCCATACAATAAGTGCTGTCATTATTAGCTCAAACATAAGTAGGTGGTCAAGCACTTGGGCAAGTGTGGGTGGCTGGAACATCAACAATGTTCCAGCCACTCTACAATATACTGCATATCTACAGTGAAGTGTGTGCAATCTAGGAGCAGGAAAGTCATAACCACATGGTCATGTTTGTCAGTATATAATTTAGACCCCTCCCTCTTCACAGGAAAATAAGCATATAATCTGCTGGCCCCATCTGTAGTATTTGTGCAGCTCTACCAGTCCCAGTGCTTGTAGCCACTCAAGACTTGATGCTGGCAAGTAGCTACTAGCAAGAGGTGAGGGCTGGCTCCACTTCAATTTTTTGGCACTTAGCAATCTGGAGTTATTCTGGATGGGGACTTTGGGACGCAGGTTTTTGAGGTCCCTCTACTTCATGGTCTAGTAACTTGCCTATAGTTATACCTATGAAACATATTTGAGTATCAAAAGAGAGCACACAGAGAGACCTATCTTTTGAGCTATATATCAAGTCTATACCATGAAGGTTGCAGAATCTACGGAGCTCTAAAGTTGTAATCACAAGTTTTTTAAAAAATACAAAAAAATACCATTGTCTCCCCTTGAAAATATATAGTCCAACTTCAACAGCGATTTCCCACATTTCCAAAAAAAGAGCCTTTTTGAATTTCAAAAAAGGATATCTCTAAGAAAAATTAGTGTATACCTACTTAATTATATATATACGTTATTACATTGATACGGGGAAATATCACGAGTCTGTGGCTAGTATTTCCACGAGTGCCGCAGGAAAATACCGGCCAATCAGACGAGTGGTATTTCACCGTTTCAATTTAATAATGTATTTATCATGGGACTGAGGATGCGCAAACCTTTACTGAGCATGCGCATATCGGGTAGGTAATAACAAGTAGGTAATAACAAGTAGGTAATAACAAGTACGCGATATGGTAAAATATCACAGTAGTTCTATTTGTACTATTCTCTATGAGTGGAGTAGATAGCTACATGATAAATTATTTTATAGCTCTGTCTTTGCTCTATGATTTAATAGAGTTAGTTAAGTAGTAGCTTCCAAGTTAAAAGTTTATTCACAACTGTCCTTAGTGGCAATTAAAAGCACTGGCACACAGCCAATTGTACAGCTGGTAGTGCACTTAGCAAGCACTATTTAACTCTATTAAATCACTCATTAGTGTCTAAGCAATATTACCAAGAGTTTTGGAAGCCATAGCTGTTTTATTTTTTGAGCTAGGCTTTGTAGGGTTTTAAGGTTCACTTTTCCCAGCTTTTCTGCATGTCACACATTGTATACAGACCATATCCTCACTTTTTAAATGTTGTTTTGAAGCACTAAGAGAGATCTATCTTTTGAGCATAAAATCACGGGCATAGTGGGTGTAGTTCAGGAGTTATGGCCCTTGAAAGAGGTGCGAGTTTTTTGAAGAAAAAAATGGCCCATACTGGCCAGTGAAGTGTGTGGAATTCATGAGCTATAAAGTCATGACCACGAGGTGTTGTTATGTTTGTAGCATACATGGCAAGTAGCTACTAGCAAGAGGTGAGGACTAGCTCCACTTCACATGGCAACCTGCAGCTCCAATACATGACCATGTAGGGCCAAACTAAACTGCCCTCAGCAAGCACTCTACACTGGCTGCAGGTGGCACATCAATCACTAGCACAGCATGAATGTGTGCACAGATATGCACTTTCATGGTAGCCCACGGTTTTCAGGGTGAGTGCACCAATAGCTACTGCCCCATACAACCTGTGAACACACACACACACACACCACACACACTCACACACACACACACACACACACTCACATTAGAAGCTCATGATGGAGTATGCAGCCATTGATTCATGTCTCCTGCTCCACTGCTCAATGTTGCATAAGTCTTGCTAGTGTAGAGATGAGGTCATCATGATTTATGGGGCCACAGGGAGCTGGTGTGGATGTCTCCTCAAGCAGGTTACCCTGGAATGTGTTATGTAACAATATACATAGTTGTGTTGGGACACCATTGGAGCCCACACACCCTCTACATATCTCTACCACACACACACACCACCTAGAGCATGGCCATTAGAATACTCACATAGTAGAGTAGCTTCCTCTAGTAATGATACTACATGTATTTCAATTATCACATAGACATTCAGGTTATGAGGGCCCCAACTTTGACTGCCTGTAACTTTAGCATGGCTATACTATGCAACAGTTTTTAGTATCAAGAGAGAGCACACAGAGAGACCTATCTTTTGAGCTATATATCAAGTCCATACAGTGAAGTGTGCAGAATCTATGGAGCTCTAAGTCCAAATCACAATATTCTAGAACACAAAATGGTATTGGCACCAGATCTGAGTCACCTCATAAACTAAAAGGATGTGGTACTAGCAACTGCACTGGCCCTAGCCATTACCCTGGCCCTAATACTAGCAACTGCACTGGCCCTAGCCATTACCCTGGCCCTAACACTAGCAACTACAGTGGCCCTAGCCATTACCCTGGCCCTAATACTAGCAACTGCACTGGCCCTAGCCATTACCCTGGCCCTAACACTAGCAACTGCACTGGCCCTAGCCATTACCCTGGCCCTAACACTAGCAACTGCATTGGCCCTAGCCATTACCCTGGCCCTAACACTAGCAACTGCACTGGCCCTAGCCATTACCCTGGCACTAACACTAGCAACTGTACTGGCCCTAGCCATTGCCCTGTCCCTAACACTAGCAACTGCACTGGCCCTAGCCATTGCCCTGGCCCTAACACTAGCAACTGCACTGGCCCTAGCCATTACCCTGGCCCTAACACTAGCAACTGCACTGGCCCTAGCCATTGCCCTGGCCCTAACAGTAGCAACTGAACTGGCCCTAGCCATTGCCCTGGCCCCAACACTAGCACATGCTCACGTGTGTAGCACATCTGCACATCAACCAGCACCTGAGCTATCCCACATGGAGCACACCATGCTCACGCATGCTCAATGATGGTCCATGCTGAAGCTGAGTCAGGTGAGGTGGACATCTTACAAGTGTGTGGAGTACTAGCATACTTAACCGATTACACGCCGTATTCCTAGTACCCGCGGGCAAATTATTCATGAATTAACGAGGTATTTTACTTATTATTTTTATATCTTCCGTTCTGCAGGGACTCCACCCATGAAACTTGGGTCATATTAAGCCACATGATAGCTCTACTTCCTGTAAAAAAATCGAGCCTTCCTTACCAACTGGGCAGAACTAACCAGCATTATAAAACCTTGTCATCTTCTTGGGGGTGAATATTTTCATATTTTCACACTATTATACACACATTATAATGCCAACACAAGATGGAGCATCTATTTACAAACCCTCTACCATATGCAAAGCCAGTGGGTTGTTTTCCCCATCAAAATGCTAACAAATAATAATACAAAAAACAAATTATAAGAGAGTGAAAATGCTAACACATACTAGAATAAAACCATAATATAAAACACAATTATGTAAGTGAGTGTCTTGGGTAGAGCTCCGGTCTTGCTGTCACGGGTAGAGTAGAACTTGCTCAGTCTTGGGTATAGCTTGCTTGGTCTCCGGCATGATATTTCACCATGTTTTTATTCTACACAAACATGAGATACCAGGATAAGAATAACACTTGAATACTGAAGAGACGAGAGAAGTAGACGAAGGGACAGGGAACGAGAGAAGTAGACGAAGGGGCAGGGAACAAGAGAGAAGTAGACGAAGGAGCAGGGAACAAGAGAGAAGCACAGAAAGGAGCAGGGGGTGCATAAACATTACTGATAGTCCACCAAGGTATGGTATTTACGAAAACAGTCACGGCCTGTTGATCCACCACACAAAGGAACCTTACAAAAACAACACTGGGACCTTGCCTCATGCCTGTAACCTTTACAAATGCAAACTACACAGCGCTTCTTTGCACAGCACTGTGGGAAATGACCTAGTTTTAAATTGAGGCGATCTAGCTGACTATTTGCCTGACTACAACGTTGACCTGCACGCTGCCGAGAAGAGAAAGAACCAATCAAAGATTTAGCTAGAACAATCCTAGCTTCTAGATAATTACCCTTCCTTACTGATATTGGAGCTCGGACAGAAGAAAACAAAATAAATGAATTCAATAAACAAGCTTCTATCAAATACGAAAAAACCCTTTTCCACCATCTCCTAGACTTTCTACCCAAATTATAGTAGCCTATTCTCTGATCTGCTCTGTCCACACCTCTCATGAATGACTGATAATCAGGCAAACATGGGGGACATGGCAGATCCTCTCTAGAACCATCAATTTTGCGCCTTTTTACAGTAGGAGGTACTAAATTATTTTCCGCGGGATGTATATTAGTTATCATGTAGATTGACCGTTTATCTACCCAAACTAAAGCCAGGAGTGCACCATTAGACCTATAATCATAATAACCTCTATTTCTAATCGAAGCTTTTGTTACTAAATCTGGAGGAAAGTTCCTCCTAGTATACCTAGCTGTACCACATGCACCAAAGCCTTTACTTGTAAGCGTTTGAAATAAATTAGGACTAGTATAATAATTGTCCATGTACACATGGAAGTTCTTATGTTCTAATCCTTCTAACAAATCTAAAACAACTCTACTACACAAACCAGTTTTATCAGCTATATACTTCCACGTTCTTACCTGTATAAATCTGCAACCGATAAATGTACCCATTCCTAGCATCACAAAGGACAAACACTTTTATCCCCCATTTTATTGGTTTGTCCTTCATATACTGTTTGAAGCCAAGCCTACCTTGAAAGGGAATCATAGCTTCATCAATACTAAGCTCTTGATGCAAAGTATATTCACTCTCAAACTTAGGAGTAATCAAATCTAATAACTTCCTTACCTTATAAAGCCGATCATAATTCAGGTTACCCTTTGTAACCAACAAACCATCAATAGAATTTACATGTACATAACGCATTAGCTCCAAAAACCGAGTCCTAGGCATTACTTTACGAACCAAAGATCCAGACAAATCCGAGTGATTAGTGGACCAGTACAATTCTAAGTATGGAAGTGTGGAAACTCCCATTATTATCAACATTCCTACAAAAGCTTTCATTTCCTCTATATTAGTATCTACCCATGGCCTGGAGAGACTAGCCATCCTAGAAACGTAACTGTTCGTCTCTGCTACTAGGAGTTCCCACACTTCAAGAGTAAAAAAAAGGTAAAATGCATCTAAAAATGTACTTGATGCACCAAGCAATGAAGAAGTTGGACCAGCTGTTGCTGTATAGTCCAATTTCAAAGGAGTTGGCTCCTTTATTTCCCACTTACCTGTGACCTCAGTTAGCCTAGAACCAGTGCCAGATGCTTGGGCAGAACCAGTGCCAGATGCTCGGACAGAACCAGTGCCAGATGCTCGCACACGCCTATAACCTCTGGCCCGCCTACTACCAGTACCTTTTGGAGGACCACTAGCAACACTTACGACTCCACTACCACTTGAGCTGCTTCCCCCTTGGCCAGTACTCCCTCGCCCGCCTCTCCCTCGCCCGCCTCTCCCTCGCACAACTCCAGCACCAGTCGTGTTCCTACGCCCTGTAGAGACTTCAGGCAAGGCTTCCTCATCCTCCAATGTAACAAAAGGAGTCATAGATGCCTCATCTCCACTCTCATCATCTGATGCTGTAGGAAAAGTAGTGGGGAGGGTGGGAAAAACAAGATATATATATCAAGTTTGTGGTCAACATTTGTAAATTCAAATTCAAATGAAAATCAACAACTCAACAACTCCAACCTACACTCTTAGCTATAACTTTTTTCTATAACTATCCTGTCTGAATTTGGAATACCAACAGAATAAGCTAGTATTTGGCAATAGTACACTCTCAGTTGACTATGGTAAACAAAGGCTATGAAGCGCTAAGGTTAGAAGAAACTTACAATCGAGAAGTCCATCCAAGCACGCCTCTTCTCTTAGAGCAACTAGATCCAGAGTGTTTCCTCGGTATGCATAGATGTCTTCACCTTCTTCCCCAAATGAATCTGACCCAGAATCGCCAGAATCGTCGGCTAAAAGTTGAGAAATAACGTCCTCACAGGAGAGCATCTTTGAGCAGTAAAAAAAAAAAAGCTCGACCAACAAAAATGGCGTTCAACCGCAGGATTTTTGTTGCACGATGCATCAACCGGAAATAATCATTTTTGTGACGTTCTCTAGTCTACTAGGCATGTGCAGAACCCAACCGGGGCTGTTAGCTCGTAACGGTTCATTTTATATATTTTTGTGTGGCGAAGGATGTAAGGTCTCGCGCCATATGGCGCTTACGGCGTTTAATCGGTTAACCTCAGTATCAAGTGTGTGCTAATTAGGTTATATTACTGTAGATTATGTCGACACACAACAAAATTCTCTAGTAAATCACATGTTCTATGAGGCTGGCCTAGTGGGGCCTCCCAGACAACACTCCTGCAGCAGTTCCTACAGCCCTAGGCACTGCCCTGGCACTAACAAGGAGGTGGCCATAGCTCTACATGGGGACACACACTGGACCAACATCACATTGGGTGGAGGCAGGTTGAAGTAGGTGGCCATAGCTCTATGGGGACACACACTGGACCAACACCACACTGGGTGGAGGCAGGTTGAAGTAGGTGGCCATAGCTCTATGGGGACACACACTGGACCAACACCATACTGGGTGGAGGCATGTTGAAGTAGGTGGCCATTGCTCTATGGGGGCCCACACTGGACCAACACCACACTGGGTGGAGACAGGTTGAAGTAGGTGGCCATAGCTCTAAGGGGGCACACACTGGACCAACACCACACTGGATGGAGGCAGGTTGAAGTAGGTGGCCATAGCTCTATGGGGACACACACAGGACCAACACCACACTGGGTGGAGGCAGGTTGAAGTAGGTGGCCATAGCTCTATGGGGACACACACTGGACCAACATCAAACTGGGTGGAGGCAGGTTGAAGTAGGTGGCCATAGCTCTATGGGGATACACACTGGACCAACATCAAACTGGGTGGAGGCAGGTTGAAGTAGGTGGCTGGAGCTGAGTTGGACATCTTACAAGTGTGTGGAGTACTAGCATACCTGACCTCAGCATAAAGGATGTCCTAATTAGGTTATATTAGTGTAGACCCACTACAAAGGATGCTAACTTCTCTAGTAAACCACATGTTCTACACCACACTCCAGCAGCAGTTCTTAACAAGAAGGCGGAGCATAGCTCTATGGGGACACACACAGGTTGAAGTAGGTGGCAATAGCTCTATGGGGACACACACTGGACCAACATCACACTGGGTGGGCAGGTTGAAGTAGGTGGCCATAGCTCTATTGGGACACACACTGGACCAACACCACACTGGGTGGAGGCAGGTTGAAGTAGGTGGCCATAGCTCTATGGGGACACACACTCAGGTTGAAGTAGGTGGCCATAGCTCTTTGGGGACACACACTGGACCACCACCACTGGATTAAAAATCTAAAAACATTAAATGCAGTGTATAATGGCCACACACTTGACCACACATTTGAAAGGGCAGGGGGAAATTCTGCATTATCTAGTTGCTTAGCAACCCACTGCTATCATCAAAGTGCAGCAGCTAATTTGATTTTCTACTCCCTAAATATTGCACACCCACTGATTCTCTATATACAATACATGTAGGAGTATGTTTGTGGGGGCCAGCACATGTCTCTGTGGAGTGACAGAATGGTGGAAGCAAAGACAAGTCCTCTCCTTGAAGAAGGGGATTCTCAAGTCACCACAAGCCCATGGAAATAGACATATTTGGCAGGGACATTTGCCCTTCCTTTGTGTTGGTGGTCACTACAAATGGAAGAGATCTGAGGTCACCTCATAAAGGATGTGGCAATTGCCCTATTCCTAATAGTCCCACCACATACATGCTGCATAGGGCTAACTTAGAGGGGGGCAGACATGTAGTCTGGTGCATGGCCAGGCTTCTCTCTGTCCTATGTGAGGAGTGTGGAGGTCTAGTGAAACTCTGTGCCCTATGTGAGGAGTGTGGAGGTCTAGAGAAACTCTGTGCCCTGTGTGAGGAGTGTGGAGGTCTAGTGAAACTCTGTGCCTTGTGTGAGGAGTGTGGAGATCTAGTGAAACTCTGAGCCCTGTGTGAGGAGTGTGGAGGTCTAGTGAAACTCTGTGCCCTGTGTGTGGAGTGTGGAGGTCTAGTGAAACTCTGTGCCCTGTGGGAGGAGTATGGAGGTCTAGTGAAACTCTGTACCAAGGTTTAAGTCATTGTCCAAGCCCTAACCCTAGTCATTGTCCAAGCACTAACCCTTGTCATTGTCCAAGCCCTGACCCTAGTCATTGTCCAAGTCCTAACCCTAGTCATTGTCCAAGCACTAACCCTAGTCATTGTCCAAGCCCTGACCCTAGTCATTGTCCAAGCCCTAACCCTAGTCGTTGTCCAAGCACTTACCCTAGTCATTGTCCAAGCCCTAACCCTAGTCATTGTCCAAGCCCTAACCCTAGTCATTCCAAAGCCCTAACCCTAGTCATTGTCCAAGCCCTAACCCTAGTCATTCCAAAGCCCTAACCCTAGTCATTGTCCAAGCCCTAACCCTAGTCATTCCAAAGCCCTAACCCTAGTCATTGTCCAAGCCCTACAGTATTAGACAATTCTTTTTTAATCCCCCAAAAAATATATTCTAATCTTTGTCCTTCACCATTCACTACCTTCACTATTATACTAACTGCATTTCAAGCTTCAGCTCATTATTGTCAACCATTCTTGAGTTACGATACTTTTAGCCGCCCACTTCATTGCATACCTTCAGAAATGAATAAGTGGGATAGTTAGTAGTACCAAAGTGTTAAACAGCTTTGGTTAAAACTTTGACCTCCATAGATTCTGCACACTTCATTGACAACAGCTCAAAAGATAGGTCTCTGTGTGTGCTCCCTCTTGATACTAAAAACTGTTGCATAGGTATAGCCATGCAGGCTGTCAAAGTTAGGATCTCAAAACCAGCCTGCCTAACTAACCGAGATAATTGAATTAGCACCTGTGGCTCCAGGAAGCTCTACTCTCATTTGGGGTAAGTATCTCATTTGGGTTAAGTATGTGGTCACGCATGGGCTGTTGGGAAATATATTTAAAAGACAATTGTACACACACTACATAAGTCTCGTGAAGTGTGTGGAATTCATGAGCTATAAAGTCATGACCACGAGGTGTTGTTATGTTTGTAGCATACATGGCAAGTAGCTACTAGCAAGAGGTGAGGACTAGCTCCACTTCACATGGCAACCTGCAGCTCCAATACATGACCATGTAGGGCCAAACTAAACTGCCCTCAGCAAGCACTCTACACTGGCTGCAGGTGGCACATCAATCACTAGCACAGCATGAATGTGTGCACAGATATGCACTTTCATGGTAGCCCACGGTTTTCAGGGTGAGTGCACCAATAGCTACTGCCCCATACAACCTGTGAACAGACACACACACACACACTCACACACACACTCACACTAGAAGCTCATGATGGAGGGTGCAGCCATTGATTCATGTCTCCTGCTCCACTGCTCAATGTTGCATAAGTCTTGCTAGTGTAGAGATGAGGTCATCATGATTTATGGGGCCACAGGGAGCTGGTGTGGATGTCTCCTCAAGCACACAGGGTTACCCTGGAATGTGTTATGTAACAATATACATAGTTGTGTTGGGACACCCACACACCCTCTACATATCTCTTACACACGCACGCACACACACACACACACACCACCTGGAGCATGGCCATTAGTGCCTAATTAAAACACTCACATAGTAGAGTAGCTTCCTCTAGTAATGGATACTACATGTATTTCAATTATCAAGCGCTTCCAAATTAGGAGCTACATAGACATTCAGGTTATGAGGGCCCCAACTTTGACTGCCTGTAACTTTAGCATGGCTATACCTATGCAACATTTTTAGTATCAAGAGAGAGCACACAGAGAGACCTATCTTTTGAGCTATATATCAAGTCCATACAGTGAAGTGTGCAGTATCTATGAGGTCCAAAGTCTTAACCACAGTTGTTTAACACTTTTGTACTATCCCAATGATAAAACTAGCTATGGATTAACCCTAGCCATTACCCTGGCACTAACACTAGCAACTGCACAGGCCCTAGCCATTGCCCTGGCCCTAACACTAGCAACTGTACTGGCCCTAGACATTACCCTGGCCCTAACACTAGCAACTGCACTGGACCTAGCCATTACCCTGGCACTAACACTAGCAACTGCACTGGCCCTAGCCATTACCCTGGCCCTAACACTAGCAACTGCACTGGCCCTAGCCATTACCCTGGCCCTAACACTAGCAACTGCACTGGCCCTAGCCATTACCCTGGCCCTAACACTAGCAACTGTACTGGCCCTAGCCATTACCGTGGCCCTAACACTAGCAACTGCACTGGCCCTAGCCATTGCCCTGGCCCTAACAAGCAACTGAACTGGACCTAGTCATTACCCTGGCCCTAACACTAGCAACTGCACTGGCCCTAGCCATTACCCTGGCCCTAACACTAGCAACTGCACTGGCCCTAGCCATTACCCTGGCACTAACACTAGCAACTGCACTGGCCCTAGCCATTGCCCTGGCCCTTACACTAGCAACTGTACTGGACCTAGTCATTACCCTGGCACTAACACTAGCAACTGCACTGGCCCTAGCCATTACCCTGGCCCTAACACTAGCAACTGCACTGGCCCTAGCCATTACCCTGGCCCTAACACTAGCAACTGCACTGGCCCTAGCCATTACCCTGGCCCTAACACTAGCAACTGTACTGGCCCTAGCCATTACCCTGGCCCTAACACTAGCAACTGCACTGGCCCTAGCCATTGCCCTGGCCCTAACAAGCAACTGAACTGGACCTAGTCATTACCCTGGCCCTAACACTAGCAACTGCACTGGCCCTAGCCATTACTCTGGCCCTAACACTAGCAACTGCACTGGCCCTAGCCATTACCCTGGCCCTAACACTAGCACATGCTCACGTGTGTAGCACATCTGCACATCAACCAGCACCAGAGCTATCCCACATGGAGCTCACGCATGCTCACGCATGCCCCTTGCAGGAGCTGAGTCATGAGGTGGACATCTTACAAGTGTGTAGAGTACTAGCATACCTAACCTCAGCATAAAGGATGTGCTAATTAGGTTATATTAGTGTAGACCCACTACAAAGGATGCTAACTTCTCTAGTAAACCACATGTTCTATGAGGCTGGCCTAGTGTGGCCTCCCAGACAACACTCCAGCAGCAGTTCCTATAGCCCTAGGCACTGCCCTGGCACTAACTAGGAGGTGGAGCATAGCTCTATGGGGACACACACTGGACCAACACCACACTGGGTGGTGGAGGCAGGTTGAAGTAGGTGGCCATAGCTCTAAGGGGGCACACACTGGACCAACACCACACTGGGTGGAGGCAGGTTGAAGTAGGTGGCCATAGCTCTAAGGGGGCACACACTGGACCAACACCACACTGGGTGGAGGCACGTTGAAGTAGGTGGCCATAGCTCTAAGGGGGCACACACTGGACCAACACCACACTGGGTGGAGGCAGGTTGAAGTAGGTGGCCATAGCTCTAAGGGGGCACACACTGGACCAACACCACACTGGGTGGAGGCAGGTTGAAGTAGGTGGCCATAGCTCTAAGGGGACACACACTGGACCAACACCACACTGGGTGGAGGCAGGTTGAAGTAGGTGGCCATAGCTCTAAGGGGACACACACTGGACCAACACCACACTGGGTGGAGGCAGGTTGAAGTAGGTGGCCATAGCTCTAAGGGGACACACACTGGACCAACACCACACTGGGTGGAGGCAGGTTGAAGTAGGTGGCCATAGCTCTAAGGGGACACACACTGGACCAACACCACACTGGGTGGAGGCAGGTTGAAGTAGGTGGCCATAGCTCTATGGGGACACACACTGGACCAACACCATTGGATTAAAAATCTAAAAACATTAAATGCAGTGTATAATACTCTTCACACTTGACCACACATTTGAAAGGGCAGGGGGAAATTCTGCATTATCTAGTTGCCTAGCAACCCACTGCTATCATAAGTGCAGGAGCTAATGAGATTTCCTATTCCCTAAATATTGCACACCCACTGATTCTGTATATACTATACATGTAGGAGTATGTTTGTGGGGGCCAGCACATGTCTCTGTGGAGTGACAGAATGGTGGAAGCAAAGACATGTCCTGGTGGCAGCCATCCCTCCTCTCTTTGAAAAGTCAATTGGGGTTTAAAAAAAAGCCGGGGGGGGGAGAAGTTGGGGTAAAAAAAAAGCCGGGGGGGAAGTTGGGGTAAAAAAGACCAGGGGTCTGGGGAAGACACAACTGCTTTAAGAATTAAAGCAATCCTTGATCTGTCAAGTACTTTTAATGGGCTTTTCATTAATGTGTGTTTTTGTATAAAAATATTGACATGGAGGACATGACAAAATAAAGAACCTAAACATGTAGAAAATACCAGAAATTAACTTTTTTCTGACTCACCTGAACTTTTGGGTAGATTAATCAAACGAGTTAGTAAATTATGAACGCTAGCCAAAAGAAAATAGTTACTAAATGGTTTATCAAAAAAAAATCTGATATTTTAGTGTTTTTTAGACCGGTTACCTCAGATATTTTTGGTCACTCCGGGTTAAAAAAAAGCCAGCCGTTTTTTTTGGCTTTTTTCTATTTTTTTCTTCCAAGTACTATATTTTAATTTTTCTTCTTCTCCAGTCATGCTAATTTGTGAGTTAGAGCATAATTATTGTGAGTAATATGAATTATTTTAATATGAATAAACCACCTAGTGAATGGTACATGGACTATATCATTCTGATGGACAGAATGATACAATATATATAATGTGAGTAACTGAATATGAATGAACTAACTTTAGTCATTGATTATCAATGGTACATGGACTATCAAAAGTTTTCAGTGATGACGAAGATGCTGATCCCACTTCAGCTGAATTTACCTTCCTTCAAAAAAAAAGAGTGAAGCAGAGACTCAACACGCATTTTCTATGATTGGCCAAAGCAGGAAGATGTGGAGATAGTAGCAGTGGATGGTTGCATGTATGGCCCTGTTCAGCCAGTAGTGGAAACAGTTAGTCGAGGGAAGACACCGCTGAAGTTTGAGTGTGAAGCAAAAGTGATAAACATTTTCAATTAAGAAAATGCAATAAAACCAACTGTAAACCATTACTGTACTATTTACTGAACTATTTGAACAAATTTTAATGAAAAAAGATTCAATTGATTAAATATTGAAGTAATTACATTTGATTTTATCTTTTAGGATATTTTTAAAGGGGTGGGTGTTTTTTTACCCCTTTCATCCCTTTCATTACCTTTCATTACCACTTTCATGGGGTTAAAAAAAGCAACCATATTTTTATTAATATTTCATTATAAGACAGAGGATATTATATTTTATTTATGTTAGTCATCATTTGATAGTTAAGTACTAGAGGATGGCACATGTGTTTTCAGTAAATCCTTTACTCTGGCTCTTAAGGGGGACCGTCTGTGCATTTTTAAATTTTATTTTTTAACCTGTGGTTACAACTTTAGAGCTCAGTAGATTCTGCAAACTTCATGGTATGGACTTGATATATAGCTCAAAAGATAGGTCTCTCTGTGTGCTCTCTTTTGATACTAAAATATGTTTCATAGGTATAACTATAGGCAAGTTACTAGACCCTAAAGCGGAGGGACCACAAAAACCTGAATCGCTCCAACCTCCATAGAAACCACTCTGAGTTGCGAAGTGCAAAAAAATTAAAAATGGTACAAGTGGCTAGAGGAAGCTCTAGAGTACACAAGGAGTATATTGAGTAGGCGTGAAAAATTTATTACCTGGTCAAGCGCGCGGTTGGAAAATTGAAGGCGTTGACAAGGCGACGCTTTGTCAACGCCTTCAATTTTCCAACCGCGCGCTTGACCAGGTAATAAATTTTTCACGCCTACTCAATATACTCATTGCGTACTCTAGAGCTTCCTCTAGCCACTTGTACCATTTTTAATTTTTTTTGCACTTCGCAACTCAGAGTGGTTTCTATGGAGGTTGGAGCGATTCAGGTTTTTGTGGTCCCTCCGCTTTAGGGTCTAGAAACTTGCCTATAGTTATACCTATGAAACATATTTTAGTATCAAAAGAGAGCACACAGAGAGACCTATCTTTTGAGATATATATCAAGTCCATACCATGAAGTTTGCAGAATCTACTGAGCTCTAAAGTTGTAACCACAGGTTAAAAAAAATATTTAAAAAATGCACAGACGGTCCCCCTTAAAAGGGGAAACGTTTTTTTTAACCCCAATTGACTATACTATAAGATTTTAAGAATCAAGAATGGAGGACATACTTGCCTTAATCCCATTCACCTCTAACTCCATTGCCCTATCCCTAGCCAATCCCTTGGCCCTGACCTTCCAAACCCTAACCCTAGTCATTGTCCAAGCCATAACCATAACATAGCCATTATCCAAGCGATAAGCCTAGTCATAATCCAAGCCCTAACCCTAATCCTAGCTATTGCCCTAGCCCTAGCCAATCCCTTGGCCCTCCTCCCAATCCTAACCCTAGTCATGGTCCAAGCCCTAACCCTAACCCTAGCTATTGCCCTAGCCCTAGCCAATCCCTTGGCCCTCCTCCCAATCCTAACCCTAGTCATGGTCCAAGCCCTAACCCTAATCCTAGCTATTGCCCTAGCCCTAGCCAATCACTTGGCCCTCCTCCCAATCCTAACCCTAGTCATGGTCCAAGCCCTAACCCTAACCCTAGCTATTGCCCTAGCCCTAGCCAATCCCTTGGCCCTCCTCCCAATCCTAACCCTAGTCATGGTCCAAGCCCTAACCCTAACCCTTAGCTATTGCCCTAGCCCCAGCCAATCCCTTGGCCCTCCTCCCAATCCTAACCCTAGTCATGGTCCAAGCCCTAACCCTAACCCTAGCTATTGCCCTAGCCCTAGCCAATCCCTTGGCCCTCCTCCCAATCCTAACCCTAGTCATGGTCCAAGCCCTAACCCTAACCCTAGCTATTGCCCTAGCCCTAGCCAATCCCTTGGCCCTCCTCCCAATCCTAACCCTAGTCATGGTCCAAGCCCTAACCCTAACCCTAGCTATTGCCCTAGCCCCAGCCAATCCCTTGGCCCTCCTCCCAATCCTAACCCTAGTCATGGTCCAAGCCCTAACCCTAACCCTAGCTATTGCCCTAGCCCTAGCCAATCCCTTGGCCCTCCTCCCAATCCTAACCCTAGTCATGGTCCAAGCCCTAACCCTAACACTAGCTATTGCCCTAGCCCTAGCCAATCCCTTGGCCCTCCTCCCAATCCTAACCCTAGTCATGGTCCAAGCCCTAACCCTAACCCTAGCTATTGCCCTAGCCCTAGCCAATCCCTTGGCCCTCCTCCCAATCCTAATCCTAGTCATGGTCCAAGCCCTAACCCTAGTCATGCTCCAAGCCCTAACCCTAGTCATGGTCCAAGCCCTAACCCTAGTCATTGTGCAAGCCCTAACCCTAGTCATTGTCCAATCCTAACTCTAGTCATGGTCCAAGCCCTAACCCTAGTCATTGTTCAAGCCCTAACCCTAGTCATTGTCCAAGCCCTAACCCTAGTCATGGTCCAAGCCCTTGCCCTAGTCATTGTCCAAGCCCTAACCCTAGTCATGGTCCAAGCCCTAACCCTAGTCATGGTCCAATCCTAACCCTAGTCATTGTCCAAGCCCTAACCCTAGTCATGGTCCAAGCCCTAGCCCTAGTCATTGTCCAAGCCCTAACCTTAGTCATTGTCCAAGCCCTAACCCTAGTCATGGTCCAAGCCCTAACCCTAGTCATTGGCCAAGCCCTAACCCTAGTTATGCCAAGCCCTAACCCTAGTCATGGTCCAAGCCCTAACTCTAACCCTAGCTATTGCCCTAGCCCTAGCCAATCCCTTGGCCCTCCTCCCAATCCTAACCCTAGTCATGGTCCAAGCCCTAACCCTAACCCTAGCTATTGCCCTAGCCCTAGCCAATCCCTTGGCCCTCCTCCCAATCCTAACCCTAGTCATGGTCCAAGCCCTAACCCTAACCCTAGCTATTGCCCTAGCCCTAGCCAATCCCTTGGCCCTCCTCCCAATCCTAACCCTAGTCATGGTCCAAGCCCTAACCCTAACCCTAGCTATTGCCCTAGCCCTAGCCAATCCTTTGGCCCTCCTCCCAATCCTAACCCTAGTCATGGTCCAAGCCCTAACCATAACCCTAGCTATTGCCCTAGCCCTAGCCAATCCCTTGGCCCTCCTCCCAATCCTAACCCTAGTCATGGTCCAAGCCCTAACCCTAACCCTAGCTATTGCCCTAGCCCCAGCCAATCCCTTGGCCCTCCTCCCAATCCTAACCCTAGTCATGGTCCAAGCCCTAACTCTAACCCTAGCTATTGCCCTAGCCCTAGCCAATCCCTTGGCCCTCCTCCCAATCCTAACCCTAGTCATGGTCCAAGCCCTAACCCTAACCCTAGCTATTGCCCTAGCCCTAGCCAATCCCTTGGCCCTCCTCCCAATCCTAACCCTAGTCATGGTCCAAGCCCTAACCCTAACCCTAGCTATTGCCCTAACCCTAGCCAATCCCTTGGCCCTCCTCCCAATCCTAATCCTAGTCATGGTCCAAGCCCTAACCCTAGTCATGCTCCAAGCCCTAACCCTAGTCATGGTCCAAGCCCTAACCCTAGTCATTGTGCAAGCCCTAACCCTAGTCATTGTCCAATCCTAACTCTAGTCATGGTCCAAGCCCTAACCCTAGTCATTGTTCAAGCCCTAACCCTAGTCATTGTCCAAGCCCTAACCCTAGTCATGGTCCAAGCCCTAGCCCTAGTCATTGTCCAAGCCCTAACCCTAGTCATGGTCCAAGCCCTAACCCTAGTCATGGTCCAATCCTAACCCTAGTCATTGTCCAAGCCCTAACCCTAGTCATGGTCCAAGCCCTAGCCCTAGTCATTGTCCAAGCCCTAACCTTAGTCATTGTCCAAGCCCTAACCCTAGTCATGGTCCAAGCCCTAACCCTAGTCATTGGCCAAGCCCTAACCCTAGTTATGCCAAGCCCTAACCCTAGTCATGGTCCAAGCCCTAACTCTAACCCTAGCTATTGCCCTAGCCCTAGCCAATCCCTTGGCCCTCCTCCCAATCCTAACCCTAGTCATGGTCCAAGCCCTAACCCTAACCCTAGCTATTGCCCTAGCCCTAGCCAATCCCTTGGCCCTCCTCCCAATCCTAACCCTAGTCATGGTCCAAGCCCTAACCCTAACCCTAGCTATTGCCCTAGCCCTAGCCAATCCCTTGGCCCTCCTCCCAATCCTAACCCTAGTCATGGTCCAAGCCCTAACCCTAACCCTAGCTATTGCCCTAGCCCTAGCCAATCCCTTGGCCCTCCTCCCAATCCTAACCCTAGTCATGGTCCAAGCCCTAACCCTAACCCTAGCTATTGCCCTAGCCCTAGCCAATCCCTTGGCCCTCCTCCCAATCCTAACCCTAGTCATGGTCCAAGCCCTAACCCTAACCCTAGCTATTGCCCTAGCCCTAGCCAATCCCTTGGCCCTCCTCCCAATCCTAATCCTAGTCATGGTCCAAGCCCTAACCCTAGTCATGCTCCAAGCCCTAATCCTAGTCATGGTCCAAGCCCTAACCCTAGTCATTGTGCAAGCCCTAACCCTAGTCATTGTCCAATCCTAACTCTAGTCATGGTCCAAGCCCTAACCCTAGTCATTGTTCAAGCCCTAACCCTAGTCATTGTCCAAGCCCTAACCCTAGTCATGGTCCAAGCCCTAGCCCTAGTCATTGTCCAAGCCCTAACCCTAGTCATGGTCCAAGCCCTAACCCTAGTCATGGTCCAATCCTAACCCTAGTCATCCAAGCCCTAACCCTAGTCATGGTCCAAGCCCTAGCCCTAGTCATTGTCCAAGCCCTAACCTTAGTCATTGTCCAAGCCCTAACCCTAGTCATGGTCCAAGCCCTAACCCTAGTCATTGGCCAAGCCCTAACCCTAGTTATGCCAAGCCCTAACCCTAGTCATGGTCCAAGCCCTAACTCTAACCCTAGCTATTGCCCTAGCCCTAGCCAATCCCTTGGCCCTCCTCCCAATCCTAACCCTAGTCATGGTCCAAGCCCTAACCCTAACCCTAGCTATTGCCCTAGCCCTAGCCAATCCCTTGGCCCTCCTCCCAATCCTAACCCTAGTCATGGTCCAAGCCCTAACCCTAACCCTAGCTATTGCCCTAGCCCTAGCCAATCCCTTGGCCCTCCTCCCAATCCTAACCCTAGTCATGGTCCAAGCCCTAACCCTAACCCTAGCTATTGCCCTAGCCCTAGCCAATCCCTTGGCCCTCCTCCCAATCCTAACCCTAGTCATGGTCCAAGCCCTAACCCTAACCCTAGCTATTGCCCTAGCCCTAGCCAATCCCTTGGCCCTCCTCCCAATCCTAACCCTAGTCATGGTCCAAGCCCTAACCCTAACCCTAGCTATTGCCCTAGCCCTAGCCAATCCCTTGGCCCTCCTCCCAATCCTAACCCTAGTCATGGTCCAAGCCCTAACCCTAACCCTAGCTATTGCCCTAGCCCTAGCCAATCCCTTGGCCCTCCTCCCAATCCTAACCCTAGTCATGGTCCAAGCCCTAACCCTAACCCTAGCTATTGCCCTAGCCCTAGCCAATCCCTTGGCCCTCCTCCCAATCCTAACCCTAGTCATGGTCCAAGCCCTAACCATAACCCTAGCTATTGCCCTAGCCCCAGCCAATCCCTTGGCCCTCCTCCCAATCCTAACCCTAGTCATGGTCCAAGCCCTAACCCTAACCCTAGCTATTGCCCTAGCCCCAGCCAATCCCTTGGCCCTCCTCCCAATCCTAACCCTAGTCATGGTCCAAGCCCTAACCCTAACCCTAGCTATTGCCCTAGCCCTAGCCAATCCCTTGGCTCTCCTCCCAATCCTAACCCTAGTCATGGTCCAAGCCCTAACCCTAACCCTAGCTATTGCCCTAGCCCTAGCCAATCCCTTGGCCCTCCTCCCAATCCTAACCCTAGTCATGGTCCAAGCCCTAACCATAACCCTAGCTATTGCCCTAGCCCTAGCCAATCCCTTGGCCCTCCTCCCAATCCTAGCCCTAACCCTAACCCTAGCTATTGCCCTAGCCCCAGCCAATCCCTTGGCCCTCCTCCCAATCCTAACCCTAGTCATGGTCCAAGCCCTAACTCTAACCCTAGCTATTGCCCTAGCCCTAGCCAATCCCTTGGCCCTCCTCCCAATCCTAACCCTAGTCATGGTCCAAGCCCTAACCCTAACCCTAGCTATTGCCCTAGCCCTAGCCAATCCCTTGGCCCTCCTCCCAATCCTAATCCTAGTCATGGTCCAAGCCCTAACCCTAGTCATGCTCCAAGCCCTAATCCTAGTCATGGTCCAAGCCCTAACCCTAGTCATTGTGCAAGCCCTAACCCTAGTCATTGTCCAATCCTAACTCTAGTCATGGTCCAAGCCCTAACCCTAGTCATTGTTCAAGCCCTAACCCTAGTCATTGTCCAAGCCCTAACCCTAGTCATGGTCCAAGCCCTAGCCCTAGTCATTGTCCAAGCCCTAACCCTAGTCATGGTCCAAGCCCTAACCCTAGTCATGGTCCAATCCTAACCCTAGTCATTGTCCAAGCCCTAACCCTAGTCATGGTCCAAGCCCTAGCCCTAGTCATTGTCCAAGCCCTAACCTTAGTCATTGTCCAAGCCCTAACCCTAGTCATGGTCCAAGCCCTAACCCTAGTCATTGGCCAAGCCCTAACCCTAGTTATGCCAAGCCCTAACCCTAGTCATGGTCCAAGCCCTAACTCTAACCCTAGCTATTGCCCTAGCCCTAGCCAATCCCTTGGCCCTCCTCCCAATCCTAACCCTAGTCATGGTCCAAGCCCTAACCCTAACCCTAGCTATTGCCCTAGCCCTAGCCAATCCCTTGGCCCTCCTCCCAATCCTAACCCTAGTCATGGTCCAAGCCCTAACCCTAACCCTAGCTATTGCCCTAGCCCTAGCCAATCCCTTGGCCCTCCTCCCAATCCTAACCCTAGTCATGGTCCAAGCCCTAACCCTAACCCTAGCTATTGCCCCAGCCCTAGCCAATCCCTTGGCCCTCCTCCCAATCCTAACCCTAGTCATGGTCCAAGCCCTAACCCTAACCCTAGCTATTGCCCTAGCCCTAGCCAATCCCTTGGCCCTCCTCCCAATCCTAACCCTAGTCATGGTCCAAGCCCTAACCCTAACCCTAGCTATTGCCCTAGCCCTAGCCAATCCCTTGGCCCTCCTCCCAATCCTAACCCTAGTCATGGTCCAAGCCCTAACCCTAACCCTAGCTATTGCCCTAGCCCTAGCCAATCCCTTGGCCCTCCTCCCAATCCTAACCCTAGTCATGGTCCAAGCCCTAACCCTAACCCTAGCTATTGCCCTAGCCCTAGCCAATCCCTTGGCCCTCCTCCCAATCCTAACCCTAGTCATGGTCCAAGCCCTAACCATAACCCTAGCTATTGCCCTAGCCCCAGCCAATCCCTTGGCCCTCCTCCCAATCCTAACCCTAGTCATGGTCCAAGCCCTAACCCTAACCCTAGCTATTGCCCTAGCCCCAGCCAATCCCTTGGCCCTCCTCCCAATCCTAACCCTAGTCATGGTCCAAGCCCTAACCCTAACCCTAGCTATTGCCCTAGCCCTAGCCAATCCCTTGGCTCTCCTCCCAATCCTAACCCTAGTCATGGTCCAAGCCCTAACCCTAACCCTAGCTATTGCCCTAGCCCTAGCCAATCCCTTGGCCCTCCTCCCAATCCTAACCCTAGTCATGGTCCAAGCCCTAACCATAACCCTAGCTATTGCCCTAGCCCTAGCCAATCCCTTGGCCCTCCTCCCAATCCTAGCCCTAACCCTAACCCTAGCTATTGCCCTAGCCCCAGCCAATCCCTTGGCCCTCCTCCCAATCCTAACCCTAGTCATGGTCCAAGCCCTAACTCTAACCCTAGCTATTGCCCTAGCCCTAGCCAATCCCTTGGCCCTCCTCCCAATCCTAACCCTAGTCATGGTCCAAGCCCTAACCCTAACCCTAGCTATTGCCCTAGCCCTAGCCAATCCCTTGGCCCTCCTCCCAATCCTAATCCTAGTCATGGTCCAAGCCCTAACCCTAGTCATGCTCCAAGCCCTAATCCTAGTCATGGTCCAAGCCCTAACCCTAGTCATTGTGCAAGCCCTAACCCTAGTCATTGTCCAATCCTAACTCTAGTCATGGTCCAAGCCCTAACCCTAGTCATTGTTCAAGCCCTAACCCTAGTCATTGTCCAAGCCCTAACCCTAGTCATGGTCCAAGCCCTAGCCCTAGTCATTGTCCAAGCCCTAACCCTAGTCATGGTCCAAGCCCTAACCCTAGTCATGGTCCAATCCTAACCCTAGTCATTGTCCAAGCCCTAACCCTAGTCATGGTCCAAGCCCTAGCCCTAGTCATTGTCCAAGCCCTAACCTTAGTCATTGTCCAAGCCCTAACCCTAGTCATGGTCCAAGCCCTAACCCTAGTCATTGGCCAAGCCCTAACCCTAGTTATGCCAAGCCCTAACCCTAGTCATGGTCCAAGCCCTAACTCTAACCCTAGCTATTGCCCTAGCCCTAGCCAATCCCTTGGCCCTCCTCCCAATCCTAACCCTAGTCATGGTCCAAGCCCTAACCCTAACCCTAGCTATTGCCCTAGCCCTAGCCAATCCCTTGGCCCTCCTCCCAATCCTAACCCTAGTCATGGTCCAAGCCCTAACCCTAACCCTAGCTATTGCCCTAGCCCTAGCCAATCCCTTGGCCCTCCTCCCAATCCTAACCCTAGTCATGGTCCAAGCCCTAACCCTAACCCTAGCTATTGCCCTAGCCCTAGCCAATCCCTTGGCCCTCCTCCCAATCCTAACCCTAGTCATGGTCCAAGCCCTAACCCTAACCCTAGCTATTGCCCTAGCCCTAGCCAATCCCTTGGCCCTCCTCCCAATCCTAACCCTAGTCATGGTCCAAGCCCTAACCCTAACCCTAGCTATTGCCCTAGCCCTAGCCAATCCCTTGGCCCTCCTCCCAATCCTAACCCTAGTCATGGTCCAAGCCCTAACCCTAACCCTAGCTATTGCCCTAGCCCTAGCCAATCCCTTGGCCCTCCTCCCAATCCTAACCCTAGTCATGGTCCAAGCCCTAACCCTAACCCTAGCTATTGCCCTAGCCCTAGCCAATCCCTTGGCCCTCCTCCCAATCCTAACCCTAGTCATGGTCCAAGCCCTAACCATAACCCTAGCTATTGCCCTAGCCCTAGCCAATCCCTTGGCCCTCCTCCCAATCCTAACCCTAGTCATGGTCCAAGCCCTAACCCTAACCCTAGCTATTGCCCTAGCCCCAGCCAATCCCTTGGCCCTCCTCCCAATCCTAACCCTAGTCATGGTCCAAGCCCTAACTCTAACCCTAGCTATTGCCCTAGCCCTAGCCAATCCCTTGGCCCTCCTCCCAATCCTAATCCTAGTCATGGTCCAAGCCCTAACCCTAGTCATGCTCAAAGCCCTAACCCTAGTCATGGTCCAAGCCCTAACCCTAGTCATTGTGCAAGCCCTAACCCTAGTCATTGTCCAATCCTAACTCTAGTCATGGTCCAAGCCCTAACCCTAGTCATTGTTCAAGCCCTAACCCTAGTCATTGTCCAAGCCCTAACCCTAGTCATGGTCCAAGCCCTAGCCCTAGTCATTGTCCAAGCCCTAACCCTAGTCATGGTCCAAGCCCTAACCCTAGTCATGGTCCAATCCTAACCCTAGTCATTGTCCAAGCCCTAACCCTAGTCATGGTCCAAGCCCTAGCCCTAGTCATTGTCCAAGCCCTAACCTTAGTCATTGTCCAAGCCCTAACCCTAGTCATGGTCCAAGCCCTAACCCTAGTCATTGGCCAAGCCCTAACCCTAGTTATGCCAAGCCCTAACCCTAGTCATGGTCCAAGCCCTAACTCTAACCCTAGCTATTGCCCTAGCCCTACCCTTGGCCCTCCTCCCAATCCTAACCCTAGTCATGGTCCAAGCCCTAACCCTAACCCTAGCTATTGCCCTAGCCCTAGCCAATCCCTTGGCCCTCCTCCCAATCCTAACCCTAGTCATGGTCCAAGCCCTAACCCTAACCCTAGCTATTGCCCTAGCCCTAGCCAATCCCTTGGCCTTCCTCCCAATCCTAACCCTAGTCATGGTCCAAGCCCTAACCCTAACCCTAGCTATTGCCCTAGCCCTAGCCAATCCCTTGGCCCTCCTCCCAATCCTAACCCTAGTCATGGTCCAAGCCCTAACCCTAACCCTAGCTATTGCCCTAGCCCTAGCCAATCCCTTGGCCCTCCTCCCAATCCTAACCCTAGTCATGGTCCAAGCCCTAACCCTAACCCTAGCTATTGCCCTAGCCCTAGCCAATCCCTTGGCCCTCCTCCCAATCCTAACCCTAGTCATGGTCCAAGCCCTAACCCTAACCCTAGCTATTGCCCTAGCCCTAGCCAATCCCTTGGCCCTCCTCCCAATCCTAACCCTAGTCATGGTCCAAGCCCTAACCATAACCCTAGCTATTGCCCTAGCCCTAGCCAATCCCTTGGCCCTCCTCCCAATCCTAACCCTAGTCATGGTCCAAGCCCTAACCCTAACCCTAGCTATTGCCCTAGCCCCAGCCAATCCCTTGGCCCTCCTCCCAATCCTAACCCTAGTCATGGTCCAAGCCCTAACTCTAACCCTAGCTATTGCCCTAGCCCTAGCCAATCCCTTGGCCCTCCTCCCAATCCTAATCCTAGTCATGGTCCAAGCCCTAACCCTAGTCATGCTCAAAGCCCTAACCCTAGTCATGGTCCAAGCCCTAACCCTAGTCATTGTGCAAGCCCTAACCCTAGTCATTGTCCAATCCTAACTCTAGTCATGGTCCAAGCCCTAACCCTAGTCATTGTTCAAGCCCTAACCCTAGTCATTGTCCAAGCCCTAACCCTAGTCATGGTCCAAGCCCTAGCCCTAGTCATTGTCCAAGCCCTAACCCTAGTCATGGTCCAAGCCCTAACCCTAGTCATGGTCCAAGCCCTAGCCCTAGTCATTGTCCAAGCCCTAACCTTAGTCATTGTCCAAGCCCTAACCCTAGTCATGGTCCAAGCCCTAACCTTAGTCATTGTCCAAGCCCTAACCCTAGTCATGGTCCAAGCCCTAACCCTAGTCATTGGCCAAGCCCTAACCCTAGTTATGCCAAGCCCTAACCCTAGTCATGGTCCAAGCCCTAACTCTAACCCTAGCTATTGCCCTAGCCCTACCCTTGGCCCTCCTCCCAATCCTAACCCTAGTCATGGTCCAAGCCCTAACCCTAACCCTAGCTATTGCCCTAGCCCTAGCCAATCCCTTGGCCCTCCTCCCAATCCTAACCCTAGTCATGGTCCAAGCCCTAACCCTAACCCTAGCTATTGCCCTAGCCCTAGCCAATCCCTTGGCCTTCCTCCCAATCCTAACCCTAGTCATGGTCCAAGCCCTAACCCTAACCCTAGCTATTGCCCTAGCCCTAGCCAATCCCTTGGCCCTCCTCCCAATCCTAACCCTAGTCATGGTCCAAGCCCTAACCCTAACCCTAGCTATTGCCCTAGCCCTAGCCAATCCCTTGGCCCTCCTCCCAATCCTAACCCTAGTCATGGTCCAAGCCCTCACCCTAACCCTAGCTATTGCCCTAGCCCCAGCCAATCCCTTGGCCCTCCTCCCAATCCTAACCCTAGTCATGGTCCAAGCCCTAACCCTAACCCTAGCTATTGCCCTAGCCCTAGCCAATCCCTTGGCCCTCCTCCCAATCCTAACCCTAGTCATGGTCCAAGCCCTAACCCTAACCCTAGCTATTGCCCTAGCCCTAGCCAATCCCTTGGCCCTCCTCCCAATCCTAATCCTAGTCATGGTCCAAGCCCTAACCCTAGTCATGCTCCAAGCCCTAACCCTAGTCATGGTCCAAGCCCTAACCCTAGTAATTGTGCAAGCCCTAACCCTAGTCATTGTCCAATCCTAACTCTAGTCATGGTCCAAGCCCTAACCCTAGTCATTGTTCAAGCCCTAACCCTAGTCATTGTCCAAGCCCTAACCCTAGTCATGGTCCAAGCCCTAGCCCTAGTCATTGTCCAAGCCCTAACCCTAGTCATTGTCCAAGCCCTAACCCTAGTCATGGTCCAAGCCCTAACCCCTAGTCATGGTCCAGGCCCTAACCCTAGTCATTGTCCAAGCCCTAACCCTAGTCATTGTTCAAGCCCTAACCCTAGTCATTGTCCAAGCCCTAACCCTAGTCATGGTCCAAGCCCTAGCCCTAGTCATTGTCCAAGCCCTAACCCTAGTCATTGTCCAAGCCCTAACCCTAGTCATGGTCCAAGCCCTAACCCCTAGTCATGGTCCAGGCCCTAACCCTAGTCATTGTCCAAGCCCTAACCCTAGTCATTCTTCAAGCCCTAACCCTAGTCATTGTCCTAGCCCTAACCCTAGTCATGGTCCAAGCCCTAACCCCTAGTCATGGTCCAGGCCCTAACCCTAGTCATTGTCCAAGCCCTAACCCTAGTCATGGTCCAAGCCCTAACCCCTAGTCATGGTCCAAGCCCTAACCCTAGTCATTGTCCAAGCCCTAACCCTAGTCATTGTTCAAGCCCTAACCCTAGTCATTGTCCTAGCCCTAACCCTAGTCATGGTCCAAGCCCTAACCCCTAGTCATGGTCCAGGCCCTAACCCTAGTCATTGTCCAAGCCCTAACCCTAGTCATTGTCCAAGCCCTAACCCTAGTCATGGTCCAAGCACTAACCCTAACCCTAGTCATGGTCCAAGCACTAACCCTAACCCTAGTCATTGTCCAAGCCCTAACCCTAGTCATTGTCCATGTGGAATAGACCACTATATATATTCTAATCTTTGTCCTTCATCATTCACTACCTTCACTATTATACTAACTGCATTTCAAGCTTCAGCTCATTATTGTCAACCATTCTTGAGTTACGATACTTTTAGCCGCCCACTTCATTGCATACCTCTCCAGAAATGAATAAGTGGGCAAAGTGTTAAACTACTGTGATTATACCACTTTGGACCTCCATAGATTCTGCACACTTCACTGTATGGACTTGATATATACATAGCTCAATAGATAGGTCTCTCTGTGTGCTCCCTCTTGATACTAAAACTCTTTATGGAGCTATACCCATGCAACATGTTTTAGTCAAGAGAAAGCACACAGAGAGACCTATCTTTTGAGCTATGTATATATCAAGTCCATACCATGAAATGTGCAGAATCTATGACACACCCCTCATGCCCTCACTAGAAGATTATTCACTAGACACACCCATCATGTCCTCACTAGAAGATTATTCACTATTCACTAGACACACCCACCATGCCCTCACTAGAAGATTATTCACTAGACACACCCACCATGCCCTCACTAGAAGATTATTCACTAGACACACCCATCATGCCCTCACTAGAAGATTATTCACTAGACACACCCATCATGCCCTCACTAGAAGATTATTCACTACACACACCCACCATGCCCTCACTAGAAGATTATTCACTAGACACACCCATCATGCCCTCACTAGAAGATTATTCACTAGACACACCCATCATGCCCTCACTGGAAGATTATTCACTAGACACACCCATCATGCCCTCACCAGAAGATTATTCACTAGACACACCCATCATGCCCTCACTAGAAGATTATTCACTAGACACACCCATCATGCCCTCACTAGAAGATTATTCACTAGACACACCCATCATGCCCTCACTAGAAGATTATTCACTAGACACACCCATCATGCCCTCACTAGAAGATTATTCACTAGACACAACCCTCATGCCCTCACTAGAAGATTATTCACTAGACACACCCACCATGCCCTCACTAGAAGATTATTCACTAGACACACCCACCATGCCCTCACTAGAAGATTATTCACTAGACACATCCATCATGCCCTCACTAGAAGATTATTCACTAGACACACCCATCATACCCTCACTAGAAGATTATTCACTAGACACACCCACCATGCCCTCACTAGAAGATTATTCACTAGACACACCCATCATGCCCTCACTAGAAGATTATTCACTAGACACACCCACCATGCCCTCACTAGTAGATTATTCACTGGACACATCCATCATGCCCTCACTAGAAGATTATTCACTACACACACCCATCATGCCCTCACTAGAAGATTATTCACTAGACACACCCACCATGCCCTCACTAGAAGATTATTCACTAGACACACCCATCATGCCCTCACTAGAAGATTATTCACTAGACACACCCACCATGCCCTCACTAGAAGATTATTCACAAGACACACCCATCATGCCCTCACTAGAAGATTATTCACTAGACACACCCACCATGCCCTCACTAGAAGATTATTCACTAGACACACCCATCATGCCCTCACTAGAAGATTATTCACTAGACACACCCATCATGCCCTCACTAGAAGATTATTCACTAGACACACCCATCATGCCCTCACTAGAAGATTATTCACTAGACACACCCACCATGCCCTCACTAGAAGATTATTCACTACACACACCCATCATGCCCTCACTAGAAGATTATTTACTAGACACACCCATCATGCCCTCACTAGAAGATTATTCACTAGACACACCCACCATGCCCTCACTAGAAGATTATTCACTAGACATACCCATCATGCCCTCACTAGAAGATTATTCACTAGACACACCCATCATGCCCTCACTAGAAGATTATTCACTACACACACCCATCATGCCCTCACTAGAAGATTATTTACTAGACACACCCATCATGCCCTCACTAGAAGATTATTCACTAGACACACCCACCATGCCCTCACTAGAAGATTATTTACTAGACACACCCATCATGCCCTCACTAGAAGATTATTCACTAGACACACCCACCATGCCCTCACTAGAAGATTATTCACTAGACATACCCATCATGCCCTCACTAGAAGATTATTCACTAGACACACCCATCATGCCCTCACTACAAGAATATTCACTAGACACACCCATCATGCCCTCACTAGAAGATTATTCACTAGACACACCCACCATGCCCTCACTAGAAGATTATTCACTAGACACACACACCATGCACTCACTAGAAGATTATTCACTAGACACACACACCATGCACTCACTAGAAGATTATTCACTAGACACACCCATCATGCCCTCACTAGAAGATTATTCACTAGACACACCCACCATGCCCTCACTAGAAGATTATTCACAAGACACACCCATCATGCCCTCACTAGAAGATTATTCACTAGACACACCCATCATGCCCTCACTAGAAGATTATTCACTAGACACACCCATCATGCCCTCACTAGAAGATTATTCACTAGACACACCCACCATGCCCTCACTAGAAGATTATTCACAAGACACACCCATCATGCCCTCACTAGAAGATTATTCACTAGACACACCCATCATGCCCTCACTAGAAGATTATTCACTAGACACACCCATCATGCCCTCACTAGTAGATTATTCACTAGACACACCCATCATGCCCTCACTAGAATATTATTCACTAGACACACCCATCATGCCCTCACTAGAAGATTATTCACTAGACACACCCATCATGCCCTCACTAGTAGATTATTCACTAGACACACCCATCATGCCCTCACTAGAATATTATTCACTAGACACACCCATCATGCCCTCACTAGAAGATTATTCACTAGACACATCCATCATGCCCTCACTAGAAGATTATTCACTAGACACACCCACCATGCCCTCACTAGAAGATTATTCACTAGACACACCCATCATGCCCTCACTAGTAGATTATTCACTAGACACACCCATCATGCCCTCACTAGAATATTATTCACTAGACACACCCACCATGCCCTCACTAGAAGATTATTCACTAGACACACCCATCATGCCGTCACTAGAAGATTATTCACTAGACACACCCATCATACCCTCACTAGAAGATTATTCACTAGACACACCCATCATGCCCTCACTAGAAGATTATTCACTAGACACACCCATCATGCCCTCACTAGAAGATTATTCACTAGACACACCCTTCATGCCCTCACTAGAAGATTATTCACTAGACACACCCACCATGCCCTCACTAGAAGATTATTCACTAGACACACCCATCATGCCCTCACTAGAAGATTATTCACTAGACACACCCACCATGCCTTCACTAGAAGATTATTCACTAGACACACCCACCATGCCCTCACTAGAAGATTATTCACTAGACACACCCATCATGCCCTCACTAGAAGATTATTCACTAGACACACCCACCATGCCCTCACAGAAGATTATTCACTAGACACACCCATCATGCCCTCACTAGAAGATTATTCACTAGACACATCCATCATGCCCTCACTAGAAGATTATTCACTAGACACACCCATCATGCCCTCACTAGAAGATTATTCACTAGACACATCCATCATGCCCTCACTAGAAGATTATTCACTAGACACACCCACCATGCCCTCACTAGAAGATTATTCACTAGACACACCCACCATGCCCTCACTAGAAGATTATTCACTAGACACACCCATCATGCCCTCACTAGAAGATTATTCACTAGACACACCCACCATGCCCTCACAGAAGATTATTCACTAGACACACCCATCATGCCCTCACTAGAAGATTATTCACTAGACACACCCATCATGCCCTCACTAGAAGATTATTCACTAGACACATCCATCATGCCCTCACTAGAAGATTATTCACTAGACACATCCATCATGCCCTCACTAGAAGATTATTCACTAGACACACCCACCATGCCCTCACTAGAAGATTATTCACTAGACACACCCACCATGCCCTCACTAGAAGATTATTCACTAGACACACCAACCATGCCCTCACTAGAAGATTATTCACTAGACACACCCATCATGCCCTCACTAGAAGATTATTCACTAGACACACCCATCATGCCCTCACTAGAAGATTATTCACTAGACACACCCATCATGCCCTCACTAGAAGATTATTCACTAGACACACCAACCATGTCCTCACTAGAAGATTATTCACTAGACACACCCATCATGCCCTCACTAGAAGATTATTCACTAGACACACCCACCATGCCCTCACTAGAAGATTATTCACTAGACACACCCACCATGCCCTCACTAGAAGATTATTCACTAGACACACCCATCATGCCCTCACTAGAAGATTATTCACTAGACACACCCACCATGCCCTCACTAGAAGATTATTCACTAGACACACCCATCATGCCCTCACTAGAAGATTATTCACTAGACACACCCATCATGCCCTCACTAGATTATTCACTAGACACACCCACCATGCCCTCACTAGAAGATTATTCACTAGACACACCCACCATGCCCTCACTAGAAGATTATTCACTAGACACACCCACCATGCCCTCACTAGAAGATTATTCACTAGACACACCCATCATGCCCTCACTAGAAGATTATTCACTAGACACACCCATCATGCCCTCACTAGAAGATTATTCACTAGACACACCCACCATGCCCTCACTACAAGATTATTCACTAGACACACCCATCATGCCCTCACTAGAAGATTATTCACTAGACACACCCATCATGCCCTCACTAGAAGATTATTCACTAGACACACCCACCATGCCCTCACTAGAAGATTATTCACTGGACACACCCATCATGCCCTCACTAGAAGATTATTCACTAGACACACCCACCATGCCCTCACTAGAAGATTATTCACTAGACACACACAGACGTTCCAACCCTTCCGATTTTTGGGGGAGTCTCCCGAATTTGGACCCAATCTCCCGATCTCCCGATTTTCATAAAATTCTCCCGATTTTTAAAAATCCAGAGACTAGCAGCTAACAGAAATCCACAAATTTATAGACTATCACAAATCCTACAGACTGCTGTTCTTTCCTCACAATCACCGCGACCGTGGCAGTTGTATGCGGACTTTGAACCCTGGAGGAAATCAAAAATGGCACTAAGAGACTAAGAGAAAGCGGAAGTTCAAGTAGCGAGGAAGAAACGGAATTAGAAATCAACTGTTAGTGTTAGTGTTAGTAGTGTCTCTTCCTTTAAACAAAGAAAGAAGAAATATAAAAAACAAGATAGAGCAAAGATTGGGTGAGTAAATATCCCTTTCTGATCGGCTCTTATGCCGAGTTGAGCCAATGTTGCTGTTCCGTTATACATATATATATATATTATTCCTATTGATTTTGCTACCTATATATATATATATATATATATATATACTATTCCTATTGATTTTGCTACCTATATATATATATATATATATACTATTCCTATTGATTTTGCTACCTATATATATATATATATATATATATATATACATATATACTATTCCTATTGATTTTGCTACCTATATATATATATATATACTATTCCTATTGATTTTGCTACCTATATATATATATATATATATATATATACACTATTCCTATTGATTTTGCTACCTATATATATATATATATATATATATATACTATTCCTATTGATTTTGCTACCTATATATATATATATATATATACTATTCCTATTGATTTTGCTACCTATATATATATATATATATATATATATATACATATATACTATTCCTATTGATTTTGCTACCTATATATATATATATATACTATTCCTATTGATTTTGCTACCTATATATATATATATATATATATATATATATATATATATACACTATTCCTATTGATTTTGCTACCTATATATATATATATATATATACTATTCCTATTGATTTTGCTACCTATATATATATATATATATATATACTATTCCTATTGATTTTGCTACCTATATATATATATATATATATATATACTATTCCTATTGATTTTGCTACCTATATATATATATATATATATATACTATTCCTATTGATTTTGCTACCTATATATATATATATATATATATATATACACTATTCCTATTGATTTTGCTACCTATATATATATATATATATATATATATACTATTCCTATTGATTTTGCTACCTATATATATATATATATATATATATATATACTATTCCTATTGATTTTGCTACCTATATATATATATATACTATTCCTATTGATTTTGCTACCTATATATATATATATATACTATTCCTATTGATTTTGCTACCTATATATATATATATATATATATACTATTCCTATTGATTTTGCTACCTATATATATATATATATATATATATATATATATATATAGAAAAGTACTGGGATGGCTAGTCCTACTGCAGTTTCATGCTAATGCAATCATCAGGGACAATGAGCAACTGAGGTGGCATGTGGGCATATATGAGGTGGGGCAGGCAAGTGGGGTGATGCAAGTCTATGGATGGGCGTTAATGAATGGGTGTTGATGAGTGTGGTAATTCAAATGCTTTTGAGGAGAAACTTGTTCTTGTGCCTACACTTTGAGAGGAATTCCGATCGCTTGTTCAATGATGATTGGCTGTCGGAGTAGATGATATACTATTCCTATTGATTTTGCTACCTATATATATATATATATATATATACTATTCCTATTGATTTTGCTACCTATATATATATATATATATATATATATATATACTGCTGTTGCTGTTATATTTCATTGATTTTATTCTAGTTGGATGAAGTGAATTTTATCATTATAATTCACTTTTTATGAATACCGTATTCACTCGAATAGAAGTCGCGACTTGTATTTATTTCAGCCAAATCAAGTTGCTATCTTCAAGCAATGCGCTTGCGCAGTGCCAAGCCAGTCTTGTGCTATTGTGCTGACGCAATTTTTGTGTGCGTCATTGTGGTTGTGATTGTTTCATTTCAAACATTGAGCAGGTAGTAGGTAGTAGTTAGCTGGCTAGAGAATTGCTATCGTTATCTATAATGTTATCTACAATGAGTTCGTTATGTTCGATCTGTTCTTCATCCTTTTCGTCCAGGGAAGCAAATGGATCTTCTCCACCGCTGCCACTTCCTTCCAACAGCTGGTGAGTAGCTTGTGTAATGGCTGGGATAGCTAAAGCTGCTACTTTATCGACTTTTGAGGCATTAAATTTCTCCATCTTCAGAACCGTCCACCTTCACAGTGATGCCACAAGCACGGAATGATTTCTTGATCAACTCGGCAGACAAGCTATCTTAGCTAATGATAAACAACTGCACGTGTGCAAGAGCGGTGGTGTAATTAACTAGGTGTGAATGCAGCTTTCAGAGCGACTTCTATTCAAGTGAATAAGGTATTTACATTTTTTCCTATAACTATAACTATATAGCTATACACAAGAATTGGGAGAAATCTACCTAATTTAAGCAAAATCTAATTTAGGCGAAGGTTCCCTAATTTTCATCTCTGGGGGTTGGAACGTCTGCACACCTCCGCACATCAACCAGCACCAGAGCTATCCCACATGGAGCACACCATGCTCAATGATCCATGCTGAAGCTGAGTCAGGTGAGGTGGACATCTTACAAGTGTGTGGAGTACTAGCATACCTGAACTCAGCATAAAGGATGTGCTAATTAGGTAATAGTAGTGTAAACCCACCACAAAGGATGCTAACTTCTCGAGTAAACCACATGTTCTATGAGGCTGGCCTAGTGTGGCCTCCCACACAACACTCCAGCAGCAGTTCCTACAGCCCTAGGCACTGCCCGGCACTAACTAGGAGGTGGCCATAGCTCTATGGGGACACACACTGGACCAACACCACACTGGGTGGAGGCAGGTTGAAGTAAGTGGCCATAGCTCTATGGGGACACACACTGGACCAACACCACACTGGGAAGAGGCAGGTTGATGAAGTAGGTGACCATAGCTCTATGGGGACACACACTGGACCAACACCACACTGGGTGGAGGCAGGTTGAAGTAGGTGGCCATAGCTCTATGGGGACACACACTGGACCAACACCACACTGGGTGGAGGCAGGTTGAAGTAGGTGGCCATAGCTCTATGGGGAAACACACTGGACCAACACCACACTGGGTGGAGGCAGGTTGAAGTAGGTGGCCATAGCTCTATGGGGACACACACTGGACCAACACCACACTGGGTGGAGGCAGGTTGAAGTAGGTGGCCATAGCTCTATGGGGACACACACTGGACCAACACCACACTGGGAAGAGGCAGGTTGATGAAGTAGGTGACCATAGCTCTATGGGGACACACACTGGACCAACACCACACTGGGTGGAGGCAGGTTGAAGTAGGTGGCCATAGCTCTATGGGGACACACACTGGACCAACACCACACTGGGTGGAGGCAGGTTGAAGTAGGTGGCCATAGCTCTATGGGGAAACACACTGGACCAACACCACACTGGGTGGAGGCAGGTTGAAGTAGGTGGCCATAGCTCTATGGGGACACACACTGGACCAACACCACACTGGGTGGAGGCAGGTTGAAGTAGGTGGCCATAGCTCTATGGGGACACACACTGGACCAACACCACACTGGGTGGAGGCAGGTTGAAGCAGATGGCGATAGCTCTATGGGGACACACACTGGACCAACACTACACTGGGTGGAGGCAGGTTGAAGCAGGTGACCATAGCTCTATGGGGACACACCCTGGACCAACACCACACTGGGTGGAGGCAGGTTGAAGTAGGTGGCCATAGCTCTACATGGGGACACACCCTGGACCAACACTACACTGGGTGGAGGCAGGTTGAAGTAGGTGGCCATAGCTCTAAGGGGGCACACACTGGACCAACACCACACTGGGTGGAGGCAGGTTGAAGTAGGTGGCCATAGCTCTATGGGGACACACACTGGACCAACACCACTGGATTAAAAATCTAAAAAACATTAAATGCAGTATATAATACTCTTCACACTTGACCACACATTTCAAAGGGCAGGGTGCATTATCTAGTTGCTAAGCAACCCACTGCTATCATCAAAGTGCAGAAGCTAATGGGATTTCCTATTCCCTAAATATTGCACACCCACTGATTCTGTATATACAATATATACATGTAGGAGTATGTTTGTGGGGGCCAGCACATGTCTCTGTGGAGTGACAGAATGGTGGAAGCAGGCAGCCATCCCTCCTCTCTTTGAAGAAGGGGATTCTCAAGTTATAGTCAATTGGAGTAGCCGGGGGGGGGGAAGTTGGGGTAAAAAAAAAGGGGGTCTGGGAAGACACAACTGCTTTAAGAATTTAAGCAATCCTTGATCTGTCTAGTACTTTTAATGGACTTTTCATTAATGTGTGTTTTTGTATAAAAATATTAACATGGAGGATATGACAAAATAAAGAACCTAAACATGTAGAAAATACCCGAAATTAACTTTTTTCTGACTCACCTGAACTTTTGGGTAGATTAATAGTAAATTATGAACGCTAGCCAAAAGAAAATAGTTACTAAATGGTTTATAAAAAACAAAAAATCTGATATTTTAGGGTTTTTTGGACTGGCTTTTTTTTACCCCAGATATTTTTGGGTTAAAAAAAGCCAGCTGTTTTTTTTGCAATTTTTTTCTATTTTCCCCCCCAAGTACTGAATAAACCACCTAGTGAATGGTACATGGACTATATCATTCTGATGGACAGAATGATACAATAGTATATATATATATAATGTGAGTAACTGAATATGAATGAACCAACTTTAGTATTTGATTATCAATGGTACATGGACTATCAAAAGTTTTCAGTGATGACGAAGATGCTGATCCCACTTCAGCTGAATTTACCTTCCTTCAAAAAAAGAGAGTGAAGCACAGACTCAACACACATTTTCTATGATTGGCCAAATGTGGAGATAGTAGCAGTGGATGGTTGCATGTATGGCCCTGTTCAGCCAGTAGTGGAAACAGTTAGTCGAGGGAAGACACCGCTGAAGTTTGAGTGTGAAGCAAAAGTGATAAACATTTTCAATTAAGAAAATGCAATAAAACCCACTGTAAACCATTACTGTACTATTTGAACAAATTTTAATGCAAAAAGATTCAATTGAAATTTTTTTGAAGTAATTAAATTTGATTTTATCTTTTAGGATATTTTTAAAGGAGTGGGTTTATTTACCCGAACCGGATTTTTTTTTTACCCCTAAAAAAAGCCACCATATTAATAAATATTTTTATTAATATTTCATTATAGGACATAGGATATTTTATTTTATTTATGCTAGTCATCATTTGATAGTAAAGTACTAGAGGAGGGCACATGTGTTTTCAGTAAATCCTTTACTCTGGCTCTTAAAAGGTAAAGTTAAGGGAAACGTGTTTTTTTTAACCCAATTGACTATACCATAAGATTTTAATAATCAAGAATGGAGGACATAGTTGCCTTAATCCCATTCACTTGTAAATCTAGCCATTGCCCTATCCCTAGCCAATCCCTTGGCCCTGACCTTCCAAACCCTAACCGTAGTCATTGTCCAGGCCCTAACCCTAGTCATTGTCCAAGCCCTAACCCTAGTCATTGTCCAAGCCCTAACCCTAGTCATTGTCCAGGCCCTAACCCTAGTCATTGTCCAAGCCCTAACCCTAGTCATTGTCCAAGCCCTAACCCTAGTCATTGTCCAAGCACTAGCCCTAACCCTAGTCATTGTCCAGGCCCTAACCCTAGTCATTGTCCAAGCCCTAACCCTAGTCATTGTCCAAGCCCTAACCCTAGTCATTGTCCAAGCACTAACCCTAACCCTAGTCATGGTCCAAGCCGTAACCCTAGTCATTGTCCAGGCTCTAACCCTAGTCATTGTCCAAGCCCTAACCCTAGTCATTGTCCAAGCCCTAACCCTAGTCATTGTCCAGGCCCTAACCCTAGTCATTGTCCAAGCCCTAACCCTAGTCATTGTCCAGGCCCTAACCCTAGTCATTGTCCAAGCCCTAACCCAAGTCATTGTCCAGGCCCTAACCCTAGTCATTGTCCAAGCCCTAACCCTAGTCATTGTCCAGGCCCTAACCCTAGTCATTCTCCAAGCCCTAACCCAAGTCATTGTCCAGGCCCTAACCCTAGTCATTGTCCAAGCCCTAACCCTAGTCATTGTCCAAGCCCTAACCCTAGTCATTGTCCAAGCACTAACCCTAACCCTAGTCATGGTCCAAGCCCTAACCCTAGTCATTGTCCAGGCCCTAACCCTAGTCATTGTCCAAGCCCTAACCCTAGTCATTGTCCAAGCCCTAACCCTAGTCATTGTCCAGGCCCTAACCCTAGTCATTGTCCAAGCCCTAACCCTAGTCATTGTCCAAGCCCTAACCCTAGTCATTGTCCAAGCCCTTACCCTAGTCATTGTCCAGGCCCTAACCCTAGTCATTGTCCAAGCACTAGCCCTAACCCTAGTCATTGTCCAGGCCCTAACCCTAGTCATTGTCCAAGCCCTAACCCAAGTCATTGTCCAGGCCCTAACCCTAGTCATTGTCCAAGCCCTAACCCTAGTCATTGTCCAGGCCCTAACCCTAGTCATTGTCCAAGCCCTAACCCTAGTCATTGTCCAGGCCCTAACCCTAGTCATTGTCCAAGCCCTAACCCAAGTCATTGTCCAGGCCCTAACCCTAGTCATTGTCCAAGCCCTAACCCTAGTCATTGTCCAAGCCCTAACCCTAGTCATTGTCCAAGCCCTAACCCTAGTCATTGTACAGGCCCTAACCCTAGTCATTGTCCAAGCCCTAACCCAAGTCATTGTCCAGGCCCTAACTCTAGTCATTGTCCAAGCCCTAACCCTAGTCATTGTCCAAGCCCTAACCCTAGTCATTGTCCAGGCCCTAACCCTAGTCATTGTCCAGGCCCTAACCCTAGTCATTGTCCAGGCCCTAACCCTAACCCTAGTCATTGTCCAGGCCCTAACCCTAACCCTAGTCATTGTCCAGGCCCTAACCCTAGTCATGGTCCAAGCACTAACCCTAGTCATTGTCCAGGCCCTAACCCTAGTCATTGTCCAAGCCCTAACCCTAGTCATTGTCCAGGCCCTAACCCTAGTCATTGTCCAAGCCCTAACCCTAGTCATTGTCCAAGCCCTAACCCTAGTCATTGTCCAGGCCCTAACCCTAGTCATTGTCCAGGCCCTAACCCTAGTCATTGTCCAGGCCCTAACCCTAACCCTAGTCATTGTCCAGGCCCTAACCCTAACCCTAGTCATTGTCCAGGCCCTAACCCTAACCCTAGTCATTGTCCAGGCCCTAACCCTAACCCTAGTCATTGTCCAGGCCCTAACCCTAACCCTAGTCATTGTCCAGGCCCTAACCCTAACCCTAGTCATTGTCCAGGCCCTAACCCTAGTCATTGTCCAGGCCCTAACCCTAGTCATTGTCCAGGCCCTAACCCTAACCCTAGTCATTGTCCAGGCCCTAACCCTAACCCTAGTCATTGTCCAGGCCCTAACCCTAACCCTAGTCATTGTCCAGGCCCTAACCCTAACCCTAGTCATTGTCCAGGCCCTAACCCTAACCCTAGTCATTGTCCAGGCCCTAACCCTAACCCTAGTCATGGTCCAAGCCCTAACCCTAACCCTAGTCATTGTCCAGGCCCTAACCCTAACCCTAGTCATGGTCCAAGCCCTAACCCTAGTCACGAGGTGGAGTAGACAATTCTTTTTTTAATCCCTAAAAATATATTCTAATATTTGTCCTTCACCATTCACTAGCTTCACTATTATACTAACTACATTTCAAGCTACAGCTCATTATTGTCAACCATTCTTGAGTTACGATACTTTTAGCCGCCCACTTCATTGCATACCTCTCCAGACATGAATAAGTGGGATAGTACCAAAGTGTTAAAACAACTGTGGTTACCACTTTGAACCTCCATAGATTCTGCACACTTCACTGTATGGACTTGATCCAGAAATGAAAATATAGGTCTCTCTGTGTGTTCTCTCTTGATACTCTAAAAATTGTTGCATACATGTAGGTACAAGCATCCACAGTTGGGGGGACTCCAAACCACTTGCCCAAGTTTTTCTAGCTGCTAATTGTTGAGTGCAAGGCATTGAAATTAGCACCTGAGGCTAGAGGAGCTCTCCCATACAATAAGTGCTGTCATTATTAGCTCAAACATAAGTAGGTGGTCAAGCACTTGGGCAAGTGTGGGTGGCTGGAACATCAACAATGTTCCAGCCACTCTACAATATACTGCATATCTACAGTGAAGTGTGTGCAATCTAGGAGCTGGCAAATCATAACCACATGGTCATGTTTGTCAGTAGACCCCTCCCTCTTCCCACAGGAACATAAGCACTGGCCCCATCTGTAGTGTTTGAGCAGCCCTACCAGTCCCAGTGCTTATAGGCACTCAAGACTTGATGCTGGCAAGTAGCTACTAGCAAGAGGTGAGGGCTGACTCCACTTCACATGGCAACCTGCAGCTCCAATACATGACCATGTAGGGCCAAACTAAACTGGCCTCAGCAAGCACTCTACAGGCTGCAGGTGGCACATCAATCACTAGCACAGCATGAATGTGTGCACAGATATGCACTTTCATGGTCGCCCACGGTTTTCAGGGTGAGTTCACCAATAGCTACTGCCCCTTACAACCAGTGGACACACACACACACACACACTCACACAAGAAGCTCATGATGGAGTATGCATCCATTGATTCATGTCTCCTGATCCACTGCTCAATGTTGCATAAGTAATTGCTAGTGTACAGATGAGGTCATCATGATTTATGGGGCCACAGGGAGCTGGTGTGGATGTCCCCTCAAGCACACAGGGTTACCCTGGAATGCGATATGTAACAATATGCATAGTTGTGTTGGGACACCAGTGGAGCCCAAACACCCTCTACATATTTCTACCACGTGCACACACACACACACCACCTGGAGCTTGGCCTAATTAAAACACTCACATAGTAGAGTAGCTTCCTCTAGTAATGGATACATGTATTTCAATTATCAAGCACTTCCAAATTAGGAGTTACATTAGACATTCACTTGGATTAAATTTTTTATCCATCATCATGTGATTACATCATTATTCTATTAGATTCCTCAGAGTGCAATTGATATGATATTCTCCAACACCCACCAACACACACACACACACACAACACACACACACACACACAACACACACACACACACCAACATACACACACAGAGAGAACACACACACACAGACAAGAAGCTCATGATTGAGTATGCAGCCATTGGTTCATGTCACACGCACACACACACACACACACACACACACAGTCCGTAACTCTAGTCATTGCATCCCGACATTAGTAACACATTGACTGACCACACCCCTTCTACCAAGTCTGATATTTTGACATATTATAATAACACACATATTATAACAATGTGCCCCTCCCTCCCATACGGACCTCCACCTCAAGCAAAGTGGGCCAGGAGGATGTGTGTAAAGTATTTCTGGCGTGTACTTACCTGTCTTATATGGACGTCTTCAAGAAATACCTCAGCAGTCTAGACACACCAACTAAGTTGTATATAATCTTCTCAATGCCTCTGTCAGGTGTGTGTATGTGTGAGTCACACCAACTAAGTTGTATATAATCTTCTCAATGCCTCTGTCAGGTGTGTGTATGTGTGAGTCACACCAACTAAGTTGTATATAATCTTCTCAATGCCTCTGTCAGGTGTGTGTATGTGTGAGTCACACCAACTAAGTTGTATATAATCTTCTCAATGCCTCTGTCAGGTGTGTGTATGTGAGAGAGAGAGTGTGTGTGAACAAAATAACTCCAACTCGTAATAATGTTAAAGGTCAAGGTCCCAATTAGGTGTAACTTGACGGAAACATTTCCCAAGTTTACCAGTAGCAAGGGTCAAGGTGCAGGGTCAAAGGTCAAGAAGGACCACACCCCTATTTGTATGCTTGATCCCTAGTATTATTAAATAAAGTCATAAAGAATGTGCCCCTGGCAGCAAGGGTAGTCCAACATCATGAATTCTCAGCACAAAGTCATGCTGCCAGTTTGCCCAGACTCTCTCCATGTGTGCATATGAGAGGCAGGCTAGGGAGTAGGAGGTCCTAGAGGAGGCCCACCAACAAGCCACTACATTAGCCATCCTTTACCAGTATTAGATGAACTCCTTCACAGACCTGCTTCTTCACCAGCATTGTAGGAGAGTAGGCCATCACTAACCCAAGTAGCGTTAAGTTTCAGCTTGTGGCCCGTCCAACTGTCAGTGACAAATGACAATCACAATGAAAGTAACGACGCTAAGAATTTAAGATTCCACGGCTCCAGATCTCGGCGATATACATAGGTACAGCACCTTGAGAGAGGTCAAATATACTGCTAGTTGCTAGAGAAATCCTTCGTTCCTTGGTTAGATACACATCAACTTTGAAGGGCGTCAAAACTAGCGGTCGTAAACGTTGGTTCTGCGATCCCCACGTGACGACGTGGTCGTTCAGAATTTACGTGCGAAGGAGGAGGTCAAATAATAAATAAGTTCATTGCTACCACACCCACTTAAATATATTTATTACCAATGTGTATTGTGCGTGTATTAGTGTAGACTTATTTAGAGAAGCACAGAGAGCTACAAGAGTAGCTTCAGCATTGCTGGCGAGCTTCCCACCTCCTCTTGTGTGCTAGGCACAATTTTGAACTGGCCCACTATTTTTACGCGCGCAAACAATGCGCGAAAGATATTAATTTTGAGATAATAATAATAATAATAATAATAATAATAATAATAATAATAATAATAATAATAATAATAATAATAATAATAATAATAATAATAATAATAATAATAATAAAAATAATAATAATAATAATAATAATAATAATAATAATAATAATAATAATAATAATAATAATAATAATAATAATAATAATAATAATAATAATAATAATAATAATAATAATAATAATAATAATAATAATAATAATAATAATAATAATAATAATAATAATAATAATAATAATAATAATAATAATAATAATAATAATAATAATAATAATAATAATAATAATAATAATAATAATAATAATAATAATAATAATAATAATTAATTAATAATAATAATAATAATAATAATAATAATAATAATAATAATAATAATAATAATAATAATAATAATAATAATAATAATAATAATAATAATAATAATAATAATAATAATAATAATAATAATAATAATACCTCCCAGAAGACTGCATCACACACCTCTTTCAAAGGCTGTCCATCTGCCTCTGGAGGGGGAATGCAACCATGTGGGTTGGTCGGTTGTTAACCAGACCCCCCATGGTTGATGGACTTTTGTAGACTGGACCATAATAATAATAATAATAATAATAATAATAATAATTAATAATAATAATAATAATAATAATAATAATAATAATAATAATAATAATAATAATAATAATAATAATAATAATAATAATAATAATAATAATAATAATAATAATAATAATAATAATAATAATAATAATAATAATAATAATAATAATAATAATAATAATAATAATAATAATAATAATAATAATAATAATAATAATAATAATAATAATAATAATAATAATAATAATAATAATAATAATAATAATAATAATAATAATAATAATAATAATAATAATAATAATAATAATAATAATAATAATAATAATAATAATAATAATAATAATAATAATAATAATAATAATAATAATAATAATAATAATAATAATAATAATAATAATAATAATAATAATAATAATAATAATAATAATAATAATAATAATAATAATAATAATAATAATAATAATAATAATAATAATAATAATAATAATAGTAACTCTAACAATTAAATAAATGCGTGTAATAATTAAATGAATGAGTGTAACTAATAATTAAATGAATGAGTGCAACTAATAATTAAAGGAATGAGTGCAACTAATAATTAAATGAATTAGTGTAACTAATAATTAAATGAATGAGTGTTAGATGAATGAGTACAACTAATAATTAAATGAATAAGTGTAACTAATAATTAGTGTAACTAATAATTAAATGAATGAGTGTAACCAATAATAAAATAAATGTGTGTAACCTAAATAGTTAAATGAATAAGTGTAACTAATAATTAAATGAATGAGTGTAACTAATAATTAAATGAATGAGTGCAACTAATAATTAAATGAATGAGTGTAACTAATAATTAAATGAATGAGTGTAACTAATAATTAAATGAATTAGTGTAACTAATAATTAAATGAATGAGTGTAACCAATAATTAAATGAATAAGTGTAACCAATAATAAAATAAATGTGTGTAACCTAAATAATTAAATGAATGAGTGTAACAAATAATTAAATGAATGAGTGTAACTAATAATTAAATGAACTAGTGTAACTCTATTAATTAAATGAATGAGAGTAACTAATAATTAAATGAATGAGTGTAACCAATAATTAAATGAATAAGTGTAACTAATAATTAAATGAATGAGTGTAACCATTAATTAAATGATTGAGTGTAACTAATAATTAAATGAATGAGTGTTAGATGAATGAGTGCAACTAATAATTAAATCAATGAGTGTTAGATGAATGAGTGCAACTAATAATTAAATCAATGAGTGTTAGATGAATGAGTGCAACTAATAATTAAATCAATTAGTGTTAGATGAATGAGTGCAACTAATAATTAAATCAATGAGTGTTAGATGAATGAGTGCAAATAATAATTAAATCAATGAGTGTTAGATGAATGAGTGCAACTAATAATTAAATGAATGAGTGTAACTAATAATTAAATCAATGGGTGTTAGATGAATGAGTGCAACTAATAATTAAATGATTGAGTGCAACTAATAATTAAATCAATGAGTGTTAGATGAATGAGTGCATTAAATGATTGAGTGCAAACTAATAATTAAATCAATGAGTGTTAGATGAATGAGTGCAACTAATAATTAAATGATTGAGTGCAACTAATAATTAAATCAATGAGTGTTAGATGAATGAGTGCAACTAATAATTAAATCAATGAGTGTTAGATGAATGAGTGCAACTAATAATTAAATGATTGAGTGCAATTAATAAATAAATCAATGAGTGTTAGATGAATGAGTGCAACAAATAATTAAATGATTGAGTGCAACTAATAATTAAATCAATGAGTGTTAGATGAATGAGTGCAACTAATAATTAAATCAATGAGTGTTAGATGAATGAGTGCAACTAATAATTAAATCAATGAGTGTTAGATGAATGAGTGCAACTAAAAATTAAATGATTGAGTGCAACTAATAACTAAATCAATGAGTGTTAGATGAATGAGTACAACTAATAATTAAATGAATAAGTGTAACTAATAATTAGTGTAACTAATAATTAAATGAATGAGTGTAACCATTAATTAAATGATTGAGTGTAACTAATAATTAAATGAATGAGTGTTAGATGAATGAGTACAACTAATAATTAAATGAATAAGTGTAACTAATAATTAGTGTAACTAATAATTAAATGAATGAGTGTAACCAATAATAAAATAAATGTGTGTTACCTAAATAGTTAAATGAATAAGTGTAACTAATAATTTAATGAATGAGTGTAACTAATAATTAAATGGACGAGTGCAACTAATAATTAAATGAATGAGTGTAACTAATAATTAAATGAATGAGTGTAACTAATAATTAAATGAATGAGTGTAACTAATAATTAAATGAATGAGTGTAACCAATAATTAAATGAATGAGTGTAACTAATAATTAAATGAATGAGTGTAACCATTAATTAAATGATTGAGTGTAACTAATAATTAAATGAATGAGTGTTAGATGAATGAGTACAACTAATAATTAAATGAATAAGTGTAACTAATAATTAGTGTAACTAATAATTAAATGAATGAGTGTAACCAATAATAAAATAAATGTGTGTTACCTAAATAGTTAAATGAATAAGTGTAACTAATAATTTAATGAATGAGTGTAATTAATAATTAAATGGACGAGTGCAACTAATAATTAAATGAATGAGTGTAACTAATAATTAAATGAATGAGTGTAACTAATAATTAAATGAATGTGTGTAACTAATAATTAAATCAATGAGTGTTAGATGAATGAGTGCAACTAATAATTAAATCAATGAGTGTTAGATGAATGAGTGCAACTAATAATTAAATCAATGAGTGTTAGATGAATGAGTGCAACTAATAATTAAATGATTGAGTGCAACTAATAATTAAATCAATGAGTGTTAGATGAATGAGTGCAACTAATAATTAAATGATTGAGTGCAACTAATTATTAAATCAATGAGTGTTAGATGAATGAGTGCAACTAATAATTAAATCAATGAGTGTTAGATGAATGAGTGCAACTAATATTAAATCAATGAGTGTTAGATGAATGAGTGCAACTAATAATTAAATCAATGAGTGTTAGATGAATGAGTGCAACTAATAATTAAATCAATGAGTGTTAGATGAATGAGTGCAACTAATAATTAAATCAATGAGTGTTAGATGAATGAGTGCAACTAATAATTAAATCAATGAGTGTTAGATGAATGAGTGCAACTAATAATTAAATCAATGAGTGTTAGATGAATGAGTGCAACTAATAATTAAATCAATGAGTGTTAGATGAATGAATGCAACTAATAATTAAATCAATGAGTGTTAGATGAATGAGTGCAACTAATAATTAAATCAATAAGTGTTAGATGAATGAGTGCAACTAATAATTAAATCAATGAGTGTTAGATGAATGAGTGCAACTAATAATTAAATCAATGAGTGTTAGATGAATGAGTGCAACTAATAATTAAATCAATGAGTGTTAGATGAATGAGTGCAACTAATAATTAAATCAATGAGTGTTAGATGAATGAGTGCAACTAATAATTAAATGAATGAGTGTAACTAATAATTAAATCAATGAGTGTTAGATGAATGAGTGCAACTAATAATTAAATGAATGAGTGTAACTAATAATTAAATCAATGGGTGTTAGATGAATGAGTGCAACTAATAATTAAATGATTGAGTGCAACTAATAATTAAATCAATGAGTGTTAGATGAATGAGTGCAACTAATAATTAAATGATTGAGTGCAAACTAATAATTAAATCAATGAGTGTTAGATGAATGAGTGCAACTAATAATTAAATGATTGAGTGCAACTAATAATTAAATCAATGAGTGTTAGATGAATGAGTGCAACTAATAATTAAATCAATGAGTGTTAGATGAATGAGTGCAACTAATAATTAAATGATTGAGTGCAATTAATAATTAAATCAATGAGTGTTAGATGAATGAGTGCAACAAATAATTAAATGATTGAGTGCAACTAATAATTAAATCAATGAGTGTTAGATGAATGAGTGCAACTAATAATTAAATCAATGAGTGTTAGATGAATGAGTGCAACTAATAATTAAATCAATGAGTGTTAGATGAATGAGTGCAACTAAAAATTAAATGATTGAGTGCAACTAATAACTAAATCAATGAGTGTTAGATGAATGAGTGCAACTAATAATTAAATGATTGAGTGCAACTAATAATTAAATCAATGAGTGTTAGATGAATGAGTGCAACTAATAATTAAATCAATGAGTGTTAGGTGAATGAGTGCAACTAATAATTAAATCAATGAGTGTTAGATGAATGAGTGCAACTAATAATTAAATCAATGAGTGTTAGATGAATGAGTGCAACTAATAATTAAATCAATGAGTGTAAGATGAATGAGTGCAACTAATAATTAAATCAATGAGTGTTAGATGAATGAGTGCAACTAATAATTAAATCAATGAGTGTTAGATGAATGAGTGCAACTAATAATTAAATCAATGAGTGTTAGATGAATGAGTGCAACTAATAATTAAATCAATGAGTGTTAGATGAATGAGTGCAACTAATAATTAAATCAATGAGTGTTAGATGAATGAGTGCAACTAATAATTAAATCAATGAGTGTTAGATGAATGAGTGCAACTAATAATTAAATCAATGAGTGTTAGATGAATGAGTGCAACTAATAATTAAATCAATGAGTGTTAGATGAATGAGTGCAACTAATAATTAAATCAATGAGTGTTAGATGAATGAGTGCAACTAATAATTAAATCAATGAGTGTTAGATGAATGAGTGCAACTAATAATTAAATCAATGAGTGTTAGATGAATGAGTGCAACTAATAATTAAATCAATGAGTGTTAGATGAATGAGTGCAACTAATAATTAAATCAATGAGTGTTAGATGAATGAGTGCAACTAATAATTAAATCAATGAGTGTTAGATGAATGAGTGCAACTAATAATTAAATCAATGAGTGTTAGATGAATGAGTGCAACTAATAATTAAATCAATGAGTGTTAGATGAATGAGTGCAACTAATAATTAAATCAATGAGTGTTAGATGAATGAGTGCAACTAATAATTAAATCAATGAGTGTTAGATGAATGAGTGCAACTAATAATTAAATCAATGAGTGTTAGATGAAGGAGTGCAACTAATAATTAAATCAATAAGTGTTAGATGAATGAGTGCAACTAATAATTAAATCAATGAGTGTTAGATGAATGAGTGCAACTAATAATTAAATCAATGAGTGTTAGATGAATGAGTGCAACTAATAATTAAATCAATGAGTGTTAGATGAATGAGTGCAACTAATAATTAAATCTATGAGTGTTAGATGAATGAGTGCAACTAATAATTAAATCAATGAGTGTTAGATGAATGAGTGCAACTAATAATTAAATCAATGAGTGTTAGATGAATGAGTGCAACTAATAATTAAATCAATGAGTGTTAGATGAATGAGTGCAACTAATAATTAAATCAATGAGTGTTAGATGAATGAGTGCAACTAATAATTAAATCAATGAGTGTTAGATGAATGAGTGCAACTAATAATTAAATCAATGAGTGTTAGATGAATGAGTGCAACTAATAATTAAATCAATGAGTGTTAGATGAATGAGTGCAACTAATAATTAAATCAATGAGTGTTAGATGAATGAGTGCAACTAACAATTAAATCAATGAGTGTTAGATGAATGAGTGCAACTAATAATTAAATCAATGAGTGTTAGATGAATGAGTGCAACTAATAATTAAATCAATGAGTGTTAGATGAATGAGTGCAACTAATAATTAAATCAATGAGTGTTAGATGAATGAGTGCAACTAATAATTAAATCAATGAGTGTTAGATGAATGAGTGCAACTAATAATTAAATCAATGAGTGTTAGATGAATGAGTGCAACTAATAATTAAATCAATGAGTGTTAGATGAATGAGTGTAACTAATAATTAAATGAATGAGTGTAACTAATAATTAAATGAATGAGGGTAACTAATAATTAAATGAATGAGTCTAACTAATAATTAAATGAATGAGTGTAACTAATAATTAAATGAATGAGTGTAACTAATAATTAAATGAATGAGTGTAACTAATAATTAAATGAATGAGTGCAACTAATAATTAAATGAATGAGTGCAACTAATAATTAAATGAATGAGTGTAACTAATAATTAAATGAATGAGTGTAACTAATAATTAAATGAATGAGTGTAACTAATAATTAAATGAATGAGTGTAACTAATAATTAAATGAATGAGTGTAACTAATAATTAAATGAATGAGTGTAACTAATAATTAAATGAATGAGTGTAACTAATAATTAAATGAATGAGTCTAACTAATAATTAAATGAATGAGTGTAACTAATAATTAAATGAATGAGTGCAACTAATAATTAAATGAATGAGTGTAACTAATAATTAAATGAATGAGTGTAACTAATAATTAAATGAATGAGGGTAACAAATAATTAAATGAATGAGTGCAACTAATAATTAAATGAATGAGTGTAACTAATAATTAAATGAATGAGTGCAACTAATAATTAAATGAATGAGTGTAACTAATAATTAAATGAATGAGGGTAACTAATAATTAAATGAATGAGTCTAACTAATAATTAAATGAATGAGTGTAACTAATAATTAAATGAATGAGTGTAACTAATAATTAAATGAATGAGTGTAACTAATAATTAAATGAATGAGTGTAACTAATAATTAAATGAATGAGTGTAACTAATAATTAAATGAATGAGTGTAACTAATAATTAAATGAATGAGGGTAACTAATAATTAAATGAATGAGTGCAACTAATAATTAAATGAATGAGTGTAACTAATAATTAAATGAATGAGTGCAACTAATAATTAAATGAATGAGTGTAACTAATAATTAAATGAATGAGGGTAACTAATAATTAAATGAATGAGTCTAACTAATAATTAAATGAATGAGTGTAACTAATAATTAAATGAATGAGTGTAACTAATAATTAAATGAATGAGTGTAACTAATAATTAAATGAATGAGTGCAACTAATAATTAAATGAGTCTAACTAATAATTAAATGAATGAGCGTAACCAATAATAAAATAAATGTGTGTAACCTAAATAATTAAATGAATAAGTGTAACTAATAATTAAATGAATGAGTGTAACTAATAATTAAATGAATTAGTGTAACTAATAATTAAATGAATTAGTGTAACTAATAATTAAATGAATAAGTGTAACTAATAATTAAATTAATGAGTCTAACTAATAATTAAATGAATGAGTGTAACTAATAATTAAATGAATGAGTGCAACTAATAATTAAATGAATGAGTCTAACTAATAATTAAATGAATGAGTCTAACTAATAATCAAATGAATGAGTGTAACTCTAATAATTAAATGAATGAGAGTAACTAATAATTAAATGAATTAGTGTAACTAATAATTAAATGAATGAGTGTAACTAATAATTAAATGAATGAGTGTAACTAATAATTAAATGAATGAGTCTAACTAATAATTAAATGAATGAGTGCAGCTCTAATAATTAAATGAATGAGTGCAACTAATAATTAAATGAATGAGTCTAACTAATAATTAAATGAATGAGTCTAACTAATAATTAAATGAATGAGTGTAACTCTAATAATTAAATGAATGAGTGTAACTAATAATTAAATGAATGAGTGCAACTAATAATTAAATGAATGAGTCCAACTAATAATTAAATGAATGAGTCTAACTAATAATTAAATGAATGAGTGTAACTCTAATAATTAAATGAATGAGTGTAACTAATAATTAAATGAATGAGTGTAACTCTAATAATTAAATGAATGAGTGTAACTAATAATTAAATGAATGAGGGTAACTAATAATTAAATGAATGAGTGTAACTAATAATTAAATGAATGAGTCTAACTAATAATTAAATGAATGAGTCTAACTAATAATTAAATGAATGAGTGTAACTCTAATAATTAAATGAATGAGTGCTAATAATTAAATGAATGAGTGTAACTCTAATAATTAAAATGAATGAGTGTAACTAATAATTAAATGAATGAGTGCAACTAATAATTAAATGAATGAGTGTAACTAATAATTAAATGAATGAGTGCAACTAATAATTAAATGAATGAGTGTAACTCATAATTAAATGAATGAGTGCAACTCTAATAATTAAATGAATGAGTGCAACTAATAATTAAATGAATGAGTCTAACTAATAATTAAATGAATGAGTGCAACTAATAATTAAATGAATGAGTGTAACTAATAATTAAATGAATGAGTGTAACTAATAATTAAATGAATGAGTGCAACTAATAATTAAATGAATGAGTGTAACTAATAATTAAATGAATGAGTCTAACTAATAATTAAATGAATGAGTGTAACTAATAATTAAATGAATGAGTGCAAATCTAATATTTAAATGAATGAGCCCAACTAATAATTAAATTAATGAGTGTAACTAATAATTAAATGAATGAGTGTAACTAATAATTAAATGAATGAGTGCAACTAATAATTAAATGAATGAGTGCAACTAATAATTAAATCAATAAGTGTTAGATGAATGAGTGCAACTAATAATTAAATCAATGAGTGTTAGATGAATGAGTGCAACTAATAATTAAATCAATGAGTGTTAGATGAATGAGTGCAACTAATAATTAAATCAATGAGTGTTAGATGAATGATTGCAACTAATAATTAAATCTATGAGTGTTAGATGAATGAGTGCAACTAATAATTAAATCAATGAGTGTTAGATGAATGAGTGCAACTAATAATTAAATCAATGAGTGTTAGATGAATGAGTGCAACTAATAATTAAATCAATGAGTGTTAGATGAATGAGTGCAACTAATAATTAAATCAATGAGTGTTAGATGAATGAGTGCAACTAATAATTAAATCAATGAGTGTTAGATGAATGAGTGCAACTAATAATTAAATCAATGAGTGTTAGATGAATGAGTGCAACTAATAATTAAATCAATGAGTGTTAGATGAATGAGTGCAACTAATAATTAAATCAATGAGTGTTAGATGAATGAGTGCAACTAATAATTAAATCAATGAGTGTTAGATGAATGAGTGCAACTAATAATTAAATCAATGAGTGTTAGATGAATGAGTGCAACTAATAATTAAATCAATGAGTGTTAGATGAATGAGTGCAACTAATAATTAAATCAATGAGTGTTAGATGAATGAGTGCAACTAATAATTAAATCAATGAGTGTTAGATGAATGAGTGCAACTAATAATTAAATCAATGAGTGTTAGATGAATGAGTGCAACTAATAATTAAATCAATGAGTGTTAGATGAATGAGTGTAACTAATAATTAAATGAATGAGTGTAACTAATAATTAAATGAATGAGGGTAACTAATAATTAAATGAATGAGTCTAACTAATAATTAAATGAATGAGTGTAACTAATAATTAAATGAATGAGTGTAACTAATAATTAAATGAATGAGTGTAACTAATAATTAAATGAATGAGGGTAACTAATAATTAAATGAATGAGTGCAACTAATAATTAAATGAATGAGTGTAACTAATAATTAAATGAATGAGTGTAACTAATAATTAAATGAATGAGTGTAACTAATAATTAAATGAATGAGTGCAACTAATAATTAAATGAATGAGTGTAACTAATAATTAAATGAATGAGTGTAACTAATAATTAAATGAATGAGTGTAACTAATAATTAAATGAATGAGTGTAACTAATAATTAAATGAATGAGGGTAACTAATAATTAAATGAATGAGTGCAACTAATAATTAAATGAATGAGTGTAACTAATAATTAAATGAATGAGTGCAACTAATAATTAAATGAATGAGTGTAACTAATAATTAAATGAATGAGGGTAACTAATAATTAAATGAATGAGTCTAACTAATAATTAAATGAATGAGTGTAAGTAATAATTAAATGAATGAGTGTAACTAATAATTAAATGAATGAGTGTAACTAATAATTAAATGAATGAGTGTAAGTAATAATTAAATGAATGAGTGTAACTAATAATTAAATGAATGAGTGTAACTAATAATTAAATGAATGAGGGTAACTAATAATTAAATGAATGAGTCTAACTAATAATTAAATGAATGAGTGTAAGTAATAATTAAATGAATGAGTGTAACTAATAATTAAATGAATGAGTGTAACTAATAATTAAATGAATGAGTGTAACTAATAATTAAATGAATGAGTGTAACTAATAATTAAATGAATGAGGGTAACTAATAATTAAATGAATGAGTGCAACTAATAATTAAATGAATGAGTGCAACTAATAATTAAATGAATGAGTGTAACTAATAATTAAATGAATGAGGGTAACTAATAATTAAATGAATGAGTCTAACTAATAATTAAATGAATGAGTGTAACTAATAATTAAATGAATGAGTGTAACTAATAATTAAATGAATGAGTGTAACTAATAATTAAATGAATGAGTGCAACTAATAATTAAATGAGTCTAACTAATAATTAAATGAATGAGCGTAACCAATAATAAAATAAATGTGTGTAACCTAAATAATTAAATGAATAAGTGTAACTAATAATTAAATGAATGAGTGTTACTAATAATTAAATGAATTAGTGTAACTAATAATTAAATGAATTAGTGTAACTAATAATTAAATGAATAAGTGTAACTAATAATTAAATTAATGAGTCTAACTAATAATTAAATGAATGAGTGTAACTAATAATTAAATGAATGAGTGCAACTAATAATTAAATGAATGAGTCTAACTAATAATTAAATGAATGAGTCTAACTAATAATCAAATGAATGAGTGTAACTCTAATAATTAAATGAATGAGAGTAACTAATAATTAAATGAATTAGTGTAACTAATAATTAAATGAATGAGTGTAACTAATAATTAAATGAATGAGTGTAACTAATAATTAAATGAATGAGTCTAACTAATAATTAAATGAATGAGTGCAGCTCTAATAATTAAATGAATGAGTGCAACTAATAATTAAATGAATGAGTGTAACTAATAATTAAATGAATGAGTGTAACTAATAATTAAATGAATGAGTGTAACTAATAATTAAATGAATGAGTCTAACTAATAATTAAATGAATGAGTGTAACTCTAATAATTAAATGAATGAGTGTAACTAATAATTAAATGAATGAGTGCAACTAATAATTAAATGAATGAGTCTAACTAATAATTAAATGAATGAGTCTAACTAATAATTAAATGAATGAGTGTAACTCTAATAATTAAATGAATGAGTGTAACTAATAATTAAATGAATGAGTGTAACTCTAATAATTAAATGAATGAGTGTAACTAATAATTAAATGAATGAGTGTAACTAATAATTAAATGAATGAGTGTAATTCTAATAATTAAATGAATGAGTCTAACTAATAATTAAATGAATGAGTCTAACTAATAATTAAATGAATGAGTGTAACTCTAATAATTAAATGAATGAGTGTAACTAATAATTAAATGAATGAGTGCAACTAATAATTAAATGAATGAGTCTAACTAATAATTAAATGAATGAGTGTAACTCTAATAATTAAATGAATGAGTGTAACTAATAATTAAATGAATGGGTGCAACTAATAATTAAATGAATGAGTGTAACTCTAATAATTAAATGAATGAGTGTAACTAATAATTAAATGAATGAGTGCAACTAATAATTAAATGAATGAGTGTAACTCTAATAATTAAATGAATGAGTGCAACTAATAATTAAATGAATGAGTCTAACTAATAATTAAATGAATGAGTGCAACTAATAATTAAATGAATGAGTGTAACTAATAATTAAATGAATGAGTGTAACTAATAATTAAATGAATGAGTGTAACTAATAATTAAATGAATGAGGGTAACTAATAATTAAATGAATGAGTGTAACTAATAATTAAATGAATGAGTGCAACTAATAATTAAATGAATGAGTGTAACTAATAATTAAATGAATGAGTGTAACTAATAATTAAATGAATGAGTCTAACTAATAATTAAATGAATGAGTGTAACTAATAATTAAATGAATGAGTGCAACTCTAATATTTAAATGAATGAGCCCAACTAATAATTAAATTAATGAGTGTAACTAATAATTAAATGAATGAGTGTAACTAATAATTAAATGAATGAGTGCAACTAATAATTAAATGAATGAGTGCAACTAATAATTAAATGAATGAGTGTAACTAATAATTAAATGAATGAGTGCAACTAATAATTAAATGAATGAGTGTAACTAATAATTAAATGAATGAGTGCAACTAATAATTAAATGAATGAGTGTAACTAATAATTAAATGAGTGTAAATAATTATAAAACAAATGGGAGTAATGATAAAATGAATGAGAATCAGGGATTCTCAGGGGCATAGGAAGATGACTTTTAAAGGGGGGGGGGCAATAATATTGTGAAACTTACAACTACACCATTACTAAGCACTATTTAATAAGTATGCATTATTATGTTGCATAGAACTATAATGAGTTTAAAATGCAATAATTGTAATCACATCTTCTGAAGTAGTTCATTCTGTGTTTATTAACAGACACAAAAGTCCTATAAGCTGTTTCAGTTAAATCTAAAGAATCTGTTTGTGTTTGGTGTACATATAACAAGAATAAGTTATTCAGCCAACATTCAGTCATGGTGCTTCTTAAATACATCTTTATTCGACGGAGGGAAGAAAATGAGCATTCTGCTGTGGCTGAAGTGACAGGATATGTCAGGTAGAGTTTGTCTACTTCCTGGAGCATGCCTTTGTAGATCTTACTTCCATTCATAGCAGCAGAAATGGTTCTTATACCGTCACTTTTGTAATAGTAGTCGTAGTTCCTGAAAATGCTGTCTTGATAACATCAGGAATCATCAACAGTTGTACCTTCAGTCTCTCTAGGTCAAAATCTTCTTCCCAATACTTCTTCCCAATAAGCACTTAATGTAGCCGACATCACTGTATCCATTGGCAAGACCAAGCAGAAGTGATTCAGTGTTTTGTATAGTCAAGATCTTTCTGATTAAAACACCTTTCAACCTCTCCTGCAGTTAACTCAGTCACTTCAAAATGCATATGACACTACCTTTCTTTAGGATTTGCATATATATCTGGGCTTGCACCATCATCAAATTTTCTGGGCATCTTCCTTCTTTGAAGAGTTGGTGCTGCTGTGAAGCCCTTGGAATCATTAAGGACCTAATCATAAAATGAATCAAACTTTTCCTCAAAAATACCAGATAAGGTATCCAAATTAACCATTTTGGTTGCCATTCCACTTGCTTTTGCAGCATATTCATCGTGCCCCTGACTGTTCTCCTCCAAAGCATTTTGTAAAGTATCGCAGTTCTTTAAAATGCTTGCTATGGATGCATACCTCACAGCCCAACATGTAGGGCACAACATTCTTAATTTAGGAGATAGTTGACCAGTGTTAATTCTTACCCACCTTCTTAAATTTTCAAACAACGTATGACATTTTAATAAGCAGGGTTAATTCAAACACAAAATTCATAGTATCTCTCACTATATCACAGGTTTTAGTTACATCCTTCACACAGAGATTTCACACAGAGATTTAGGTTGTGAGCCAGGCAAAGAACGTAGAGCGCCTTTAGTTCTTTCTTCTCAACTAAAGCTTGAACTCCATTACTGAATCCGCTTATATTGACAGCACCATCAAATGCTTTACCCCGACATTTACTGATGGGCAATGAGCTCTTTAACAAGACATCTAAGAAAATATCGTCAATGTTTAGTATCTGGAAGTTGAATAAGGCCAAGGGTAGTCTCATAAATGTTGTAGTCGTGATCTACCCAACCAATTGATCTATGGCGGATTCAGAAGGGATCGACTGGTCTCGTTCGAGGCCCCCTTTTCTCTAATTTCCCAAACTCTAACTAAACAACAAACCTGCAATGCTTTTTGCCTTTTCTTGCTTTTTTCTTTTTCTTTTAGCTGACCTGCGAAGTCACACCCACAAGTGTGCTGCACCAGACTGTACCTTACCTATTATTATCGTCGTTCCAAATGTTCAGCACCTGGTTCATTACCTCCCAGAGAGATTTACTGTCGACTCCTGTCACTCACCAAATATCTTACTCATGGCTCAGTCAAAGTTAAAGGCTTTTTTCAAAGCCCCCCCAGGCCCCCCTAAAGCTAAGTAAGTGGATCTAAACTAAGCAGTGATTGAGAATATTATGCTATTGAATAGATTGCCAACTTAGTACTTGTACTAGCTAGCTATAGTCCTTGCAGCCAGCCACTACTGATAGCTAGTAGAGTTAATTTACATAGAAATTTCCACATTTAATGATAGGAAACAAAAAGGACCAACAAGAAGACCACTTTTCATCTCCAGCTGGTGTACCTGTTGTCACTCTTCCATGGTCTCCTGCTTCAGTCCATTGTGTCTCCTCCGAGCCCTCTGTGTCCGTGATTCTCACCCAGCCCTCTGTGTCTGTCACAGAGAACTCTCTATCTGTGTCTCCCACCCAGCCCTCGGGCTCTGTGTCTGAGTCTCCTCCTGAGCCTACTGAGTCGGTGCTATGACTGCCTTCATGTTCCACTTCTGTCCTGCCCTCTCATTCCGCGTCTCATCTGCCCTGCACTTCCTTGTCCACTTTTTCTGCTGCTTCTTCTTCAAAGTGCTTCAATTGATTTTGAGAAGTGTAACGATATTGGATTGCTTATGCACTCAATGCCCCAAACAGATATCCTGAATTTGGCTCCAGAGTGCAAGTATTCACTTTTAGTTAATTGTTTTAAGCCTGATATTTCATTTACTTTTCCAAGTAGTTATTTAGATGGCTGTAATAGGTCTTGTCAACATAAATACTTGGCTGAAAACCCTTGGTTGGTTTATAGTAAAGTAGAAGAAGGTGGAATAGTTTGTTTGCCATGTGTTCTCTTTGCTACAAAGGGTTTGGGTCATTTTGTATGTAATGGATGTAATGCATGGTCTTGGAAAACTAAAACGTTTGCCAGTCACAACTGTACGCAGACACTCAGTACCATCAGCTGGCTTCAGCTCGGGCAGATGCTTTAAAGTTTTCCCACGTGTGTCCAGAGTCTTCTATTAAGAATCGTTTGCTGCATATAGATGAGAGTAACATAGCAACAAATAGGTATAATAAGATGTATGGCTGATGCAATACTTCTTTGTGGCAAGCAATGTATGCTAGTCGAGGTCACAGAGATGATAGCATGGCTGATTATGAGGTCAACAGAGGGAATCTTTTAGCACTTCTTGAATACTCTGTGAGGTCTGGAAATGTTGCATTAGCCAAGCATTTGAAAGATGCTTAAAAAATGCAATTTATACTAGCAAAACTACCCAAAATCAACTCATTGAATGCATAGGTGATCATATTAGAGATAGTATAATACAGGAAATTAAACAAGCTTAATATTATTCTATTCTTAGTGACAAAGTCGTTAATATATCCAATAAGGAGCAGGTGTCAGTAGTGTTAAGATTTGTAGATAGTAATTGTAATATAAGAGAAGAATTCTTAGATTTCATAAGTACAGAAAGGATCACTGGAGAGGTTTTGGCTCTTGCAATAAAAGAAGCACTGAATAAGTTTGACTTAGACTTTGAAGATTGTAGGGGGCAAGGCTATGATGGTGCTAGCAAGATGTCTAGTGCAAGGGGTGTGCAGGGTTGTCTCTTGGCAGAAAATCCTAAAGCCACATATATCCACTGTAATAGTCACATGCTTAATTTGTGTATTGTTGAAGCTTGTAGGTCCTATTCGTAATATGAATTCTACTGTTACTGAGACAGCATACTTCTTCCATTATAGTGCTAAACGGCAACTATTTCTTGAGAAAGTAATTGATAAGGAAACTAGCGTTGTTAAAGTTAAGGATCTTTGTAGAACAAGATGGATTTATCGGCACAAAGCTTATGAAATTTTTTATGTTTTGTATCAATTCCTTGTAACTGCTGATATAGTTAAAGCTTATATGGATGTAAAGCTTATATGATGTTAAGGACGTACTGAATGAACTTTGTGCTGTTCGTCAAAGTGAGGATTCATGGTATGTCCAAGCTGAAGTTATAGCTTATGATGTTGGTGTGGTTCCTGAAGTCCCACGTGTATCTGCTCGACAAACATACAGAAATAATGTTGAGTACAGTTCTGTGGAAGAATACTATCGAAGAACTGCTGTGCTTCCTTTATTGGACCACTTAGTTCAACAAATGAATGATAGGTTTGGTAAGACTCAAACAGTAGCAGCCAATTTAATCAATCTTATACCTTCTATAATCACTACTCGGTATGATATATCTTTAGAAGACTTGATTTCTTGGAGGGCAAAGTGGCAGAGTCAAGATGCTGACAAGCGGCCATCCACCCTTCAATCAGCTCTGAAAGAGTGTGACAAGGATTACTTGCCTAACCTTTATGTACTGCTGCGCATCACATGTACTATTTCAGTCACATCATGTGAGAAGGAGAGGGCCAATAGTACCTTAAAACATTCTTACGTAGTAGTATGGGGCAGGACAGATTATCTGCATTGGCATTGATGCATACTCATTATAGTTTTCCTCTGTTGATCTTGATGATGTTATTGATAGATTTAAACTTAAATGTAATAGAATAGCTTTATAAATATCTACATAATCTATTAATAGGAGAATAGCTTTACAAGTATGTACATAATCTATTAATAGGAGAATAGCTTTATAAGTATGTACATAATCTATTAATAGGAGAATAGCTTTATAAGTATGTACATAATCTATTAATAGGAGAATAGCTTTATAAGTATGTACATAATCTATTAATAGGAGAATAGCTTTATAAGTATGTACATAATCTATTAATAGGAGAATAGCTTTATTAGTAATCTATTAATAGGAGAATAGCTTTATAAGTATGTACATAATCTATTAATAGGAGAATAGCTTTATAAGTATGTGTATGTACATAATCTATTAATAGGAGAATAGCGTTATAAGTATGTACATAATCTATTAATAGGAGAATAGCTTTATAAGTATGTACATAATCTATTAATAGCATTTCTCTTCCAATAATTTTTTTTTCTTTTTTCCCTTCAATTATCGACCCTTCGACTTCAAGATTCAGATTCACAATTTTTATATATATCATTGTGATAACTAATCATAATAGCTTTGATTTGTTGTTCCTTTATTCAATGTAATTTAGTATTTAGTCTTAACATTTTTCTCTCTACAGTTTGTATATGCTGAATTTGATATAATATATCTATATTTAAATTTTAATAAAAGAGCCCCCCCAAGAATTCCTAGATCCACCCCTGGTGCTGGTGTGTATTAGATGTGGAGGTGCTGGTTTGTATTAGATGAGGAGGTGCTGGTGTGTATTATGAGGAGGTGCTGGTGTGTATTAGATGAGGGGGTGCTGTTGTGTATTAGATGTGGAGGTGCTGGTGTGTATTAGATGAGGAGGTGCTGGTGTGTATTAGATGAGGAGGTGCTGATGTGTATTAGATGTGGAGGTGCTGGTGTGTATTAGATGAGGAGGTGCTGGTGTGTATTAGATGAGGAGGTGCTGGTGTGTATTAGATGAGGAGGTGCTGGTGTGTATTAGATGTGGAGGTGCTGGTGTGTATTAGATGTGGAGGTGCTGGTGTGTATTAGATGTGGAGGTGCTGGTGTGTATTAGATGTGGAGGTGCTGGTGTGTATTAGATGTGGAGGTGCTGGTGTGTATTAGATGAGGAGGTGCTGGTGTGTATTAGATGAGGAGGTGCTGGTGTGTATTAGATGTGGAGGTGCTGGTGTGTATTAGATGTGGAGGTGCATCGTATTGGATGCACTGGTCGCGTGGCAACCTCGGACTGGCCACATCCTTCTGTAACGACCGTAACAGGAACATCTGCAAAGATCTGCTGACGCTTCTGGCCGAGACCAAGCAGGAAATCCCGTCCTGGCTGGAGAGCATGGCCTACGAGGTCAAACAGCAGGCTAGAGTTCGATCCCAGAACAAAAGGTGTGAGGTGGTGGGAGGAGTTTGTTACTTGTGAGGATACACCAGCTGATCCTGCCAGATTACTATTAGCCATGCATATAGTAATCCCCTGTTCATCTAACATGCATATAGTAATCCCCTGCTCCTCTAACATGCATATAGTAATCCCCTGCTCCTCTAACATGCATATAGTAATCCCCTGCTCCACTAACATGCATATAGTAATCCCCTGCTCCTCTAACATGCATATAGTAATCCCCTGCTCCTCTAACATGCATATAGTAATCCCCTGCTCCTCTAACACGAATATAGTAATACCCTGCTCCTCTAACATGCATATAGTAATCCCCTGCTCCTCTAACATGCATATAGTAATCCCCTGCTCCTTTAACATGCATATAGTAATCCCCTGCTCCTCTAACATGCATATAGTAATCCCCTACTCCTCTAACATGCATATAGTAATCCCCTGCTCCTCTAACATGCATATAGTAATCCCCTGCTCCTCTAACATGCATATAGTAATCCCCTGCTCCTCTAACACGCATATAGTAATCCCCTGCTCCTCTAACATGCATATAGTAATCCCATGCTCCTCTAACACGCATATACTAATCCCCTGCTCCTCTAACACGCATATAGTAATCCCATGCTCCTCTAACATGCATATAGTAATCCCCTGCTCCTCTAACATGCATATAGTAATCCCCTGCTCCTCTAACACGCATATAGTAATCCCCTGCTCCTCTAACATGCATATAGTAATCCCATGCTCCTCTAACATGCATATAGTAATCCCATGCTCCTCTAACATGCATATAGTAATCCCCTGCTCCTCTAACATGCATATAGTAATCCCCTGCTCCTCTAATGAGTTGATGCCCAGGGGCATGTATAATTAGTAGGTGTGTGCTGCCACTATCATGTGTTGTGTGTGCAGGTATGGTGGAGGCTTTGGTGGGCGTGACTACCGAACATCTCGTGGAGGAGGAGGGGGTTATGGAGGTGGCGGGTACAGCGGTGGCTACCATCACGGAAGAGGGGGAGGGGGGCAGAACCAGAGTGACTGGTGAAACTGACCCCACGTGTGTGTGGGTGTATGCCACACCTACTGAGATTATCAGAACATTCCTAGTCTCCGTCTAGTGGAGGACTAGCTATATAGTGACTGTGATCCTGAACTACACACACACACACACACACACACACACACACACTCACACTATATATATTATATATATATAATACAAATGTAATCACTTGAACCTTGCTTTGTCTTGTGGACTCTGCACCTTGTGGACTGGGAGGGGTCTACAGCACCCCATAACATTACTTCATGCAGAACTTTCAGGTCCCCTGCGGCCATGCACTAACTAGGTGAGGGGTGTGCTTGCACTGGACACCTTCCACTAGCAATTCTATCTCCTCTGGCCAGTCAACACAACCTCTTGCATCTTATCTTAGCATGTGAGCAGGATATATATAGAGAGGTGAATATAGAGTAGGATATATATAGAGAGGTGAATATAGAGCAGGCTATATATAGAGAGGTGAATATAGAGCAGGATATATATAGAGAGGTGAATATAGAGCAGGCTATATATAGAGAGGTGAATATAGAGCAGGATATATATAGAGAGGTGAATATAGAGCAGGATATATATAGAGGTGAATATAGAGCAGGATATATATAGAGAGGTGAATATAAAGAGGTGAATATAGAGCAGGATATATAGAGAGGTGAATATAGAGCAGGATATATATAGAGAGGTGAATATAGAGCAGGGTATATATAGAGAGGTGAATATAGAGTAGGATATATATAGAGAGGTGAATATAGAGCAGAATATATATAGATAGGTGAATATAGAGCAGGGTATATATAGAGAGGTGAATATAGAGCAGGATATATATAGAGAGGTGAATATAGAGCAGGATATATATAGAGAGGTGAATATAGAGCAGGATATATATAGAGAGGTGAATATAGAGCAGGGTATATATAGAGGTGAATATAGAGTATGATATATATAGAGAGGTGAATATAGAGCAGGATATATATAGAGGTGAATATAGAGCAGGATATATATATAGAGGTGAATATAGAGCAGGGTATATATAGAGAGGTGAATATAGAGCAGGATATATATAGAGAGGTGAATATAGAGTAGGATATATATAGAGAGGTGAATATAGAGCAGGATATATATAGAGAGGTGAATATAGAGCAGGGTATATATAGAGGTGAATATATAGCAGGATATATATAGAGAGGTGAATATAGAGTAGGATATATATAGAGAGGTGAATATAGAGCAGGATATATATAGAGAGGTGAATATAGAGCAGGGTATATATAGAGAGGTGAATATAGAGCAGGATATATATAGAGGTGAATATAGAGCAGGATATATATAGAGAGTGAATATAGAGCAGGATATATATAGAGAGGTGAATATAGAGCAGGATATATATAGAGAGGTGAATATAGAGCAGGATATATATAGAGAGGTGAATATAGAGCAGGATATATATAGAGAGGTGAATATAGAGCAGGATATATATAGAGGTGAATATAGAGCAGGATATATATAGAGAGGTGAATATAGAGTAGGATATATAGAGAGAGGTGAATATAGAGCAGAATATATATAGAGAGGTGAATATAGAGCAGGGTATATATAGAGAGGTGAATATAGAGCAGGATATATATAGAGAGGTGAATATAGAGCAGGATATATATAGAGAGGTGAATATAGAGCAGGATATATATAGAGAGGTGAATATAGAGCAGGGTATATATAGAGAGGTGAATATAGAGCAGGATATATATAGAGAGGTGAATATAGAGCAGGATATATATAGAGATAGGTGAATATAGAGCAGGATATATATAGAGATGAATATAGAGCAGGGTATATATAGAGGTGAATATAGAGTAGGATATATATAGAGAGGTGAATACAGAGCAGGATATATATATAGAGGTGAATATAGAGCAGGATATATATAGAGGTGAATATAGAGCATGGTATATATAGAGAGGTGAATATAGAGCAGGATATATAAGAGAGAGGTGAATATAGAGTAGGATATATATGGAGGTGAATATAGAGTAGGATATATAGCGAGATGGATATAGAGGTGAATATAGAGCAGGATATATATAGAGAGGTGAATATAGAGCAGGATATATATAGAGAGAGGTGAATATAGAGCAGGATATATATAGAGAGGTGAATATAGAGCAGGATATATATAGAGACAGTTGAATATAGAGCAGAATAATACATTATAGTCTAGGCCAAGTGCCAGTTAGAAGGCTCTAGCTACTGCACTGGTCTAGGCTGGTCCAGAGAAGTCCATGGAGAACTTTCTAATTAGCTAGGAAGTGTCTCGTTTGTCTAGTTCATATACTATTCTGGTGTGTGTGTGTGCGTGTGAGGAGATCTGAAGACCCACGTCTCTACAACTACACATCCTTTAGTGGGTCTGGAGCGGCTGTGCCTTCATAAAGGGTGTGGCATGCTATGACATAAGAGACTTGTCATGGATACTGCTCAAGTGGTAAAGGGTCTTCTCTCATATATAATAAATCACCTTCTCAATAATCAATATTCAATCAAGTCTTCATCAGGAATAATGAGATGCTAAGGCTCACGTGAGCCTGTTATATTGCCAGTAGCATGTCCACCAGATGTAAATAATAATAATAATAATAATAATATGAATAAATTTAATTTTTTTTAAATGAACGAATAAAAATATAATAAACAAATAAATCAAACAACAATTAATTACATATATTAACATAATAATACAGATAATAAATGAATAAAAATAATTATAATAAATAATAATAATAAAAATAATAAAATAATAAATAACATATTTTATATATAATAATAATAATAAATAATAAGTTATAGTGGACGTGGGTTACGTGGGGTTAAAGTTCAGGCTCTTCCACAGCAGCCATGCAGGTCCATTCCACAGTCTCCATTGGGCCCACTCACACTTTGCCACTGCTATGGCGGATCCAGAAGGGATCGACTGGTCTCGTTCGAGGCCCTTTTTTCTCTAATTTCCCAAACTCTAACTAAACAACAAACCTGCAATACTTTTTGCCATTTCTTGCTTTTTTCTTTTTCCTATATTTACTCTGCTAGCTGACCTGCGAAGCCACACCCCCAAGTGGGGTTAACGTGGGTGTGTGGTTGCACCAGAATAAACCTTACTTTTATCGTCGTTCCAAATGTTCAGCACCTGGTTCATTACCTCCCAGAGAGATTTACTGTCGACTCCTGTCACTCACCAAATATCTTACTCGTGGCTCAGTCAAAGTTAAAGAATTTTTTCAAAGCCCCCCCAGGCCCCCCTAAAGCTAAGTAAGTTGATCTAAACTAAGCACTGATCGAGAATATTATGCTATTGAATAGATTGCCAACTTAGTACTAGTACTAGCTAGCTATAGTCCTTCCAGCCAGCCACTACTGCTAGCTAGTAGAGTTAATGTACATAGCAATGTCCACATTTAATGCATAGGAAACAAAAAAGGACCAACAAGAAGACCACTTTTCCATCTCCAGCTGGTGTACCTGTTGTCACTCTTCCATGGTCTCCTGCTTCAGTCCATTGTGTCTCCTCCGAGCCCTCTGTGTCTGTGATTCTCACCCAGCCCTCTGTGTCTGTCACAGAGAACTCTCTATCTGTGTCTCCCAGCCAGCCCTCAGGCTCTGTGTCTGAGTCTCCTCCTGAGCCTACTGAGTCGGTGCTATGACTGCCTTCATGTTCCACTTCTGTCCTGCCCTCTCATTCCGCATCTCATCTGCCCTGCACTTCCTTGTCCACTTTTTCTGCTTCTTCTTCTTCAAAGTGCTTCAATTGATTTTGAGAAGTGTAACGATATTGGCTTGCTTATGCGCTCAATGCCCCAAACAGATATCCTGAATTTGGCTCCAGAGTGCAAGTATTCACTTTTAGTTAATCGTTTTAAGCCTGATAGTTCATTTACATTTCCAAGTAGTTATTTAGATGGCTGTAATAAGTCTTGTCAACATAATTACTTGGTTGGTTTGTTTATAGTAAAGTAGAAGATGGAATAGTATGTTTGCCATGTGTTCTCTTTGCTACAAAGGGTTTGGGTCATTATGTATGTAATGGATTTAATGCATGGTCTCGGAAAACTAAAAAGTTTGCCAGTCACAACTGTACGCAGACACTCAGTACCATCAGCTGGCTTTAGCTCGGGCAGATGCTTTAAAGTCTTCCCACATGTGTCGAGAGTCTTCTATTAATTAAGGGGGGGACTATACCTGAAACTGGGGGGGAAACGTCTGTTGATTTAGACTGTTGATTTAGACTGCCCATAACTTTTTTTTTATGATTACTCTGTCCAAATAATATTATGCCCATATTGTTCCTTGATCTATGTGCTTTCCAATGATATAAAAGATTAGTCTATAGGCATATTTCAGAAGATACATGCAGAAATATCATGACATTCCCCCCAAAATAAACACTTCTGCCCCAACACTTCCCCCTCACCCATACTTACAAACCAAAAGCTCTAAATTGGTCTGTGGTTTGCCTAAGCTATTATATGGCCGAGACAAAAATGCAATAACTAAACTAGGGGGAGTGGGGCATCCTGCCGTATTAGTGAATACGTGATCTTAACGATAAATCTGCAAAGTTCACCTCTTCTAATCACCATAACTTGACAACCCATCAATTTTTAAATTTTTTTTACAAGGCACTCGGTTAGCCTCTGTCCAGGTGTCTTGTTAGCTGCTAACGGCTCAGCCCTGCAGTGTCACAGAACTTCTTGGTCACTCTAATAGTTGCAGGATTGTTGGTTGCCATGACGAGTGCCTGTGGGTGGTTGTAGTGTCTCTGGCATTGCTGTATATATGGAGCCCAAGGGCCTTCACATCTTAGCAGTTTATATGCAATTACCACTGCACTTGTTACCATGGGGTTAGTGGTTACCATGGTGATTGTTATCTTCATTTAGATCAGCAGAATTCATTTGGAGGAGGTGGGAGTGGTTACTATGGTGGTCGTGGAGGTCGGAGGAACTATGGGGTAGAGGTGGCAGTGGTCAAGGTTACTTTGACAGAAGGTGAGCCACACATGGCAATGGGTAAAGGGTCTTCTCTCTAACACACTGTATGTAATATAGATACTAGCGCTCTTTACCAAGTGGACTAATGCCAATTATTGTTACAGTCATTGTGTTCATCTTAATCCAACTAATGTTGATCTTACCCCTCAAAATGTTGATCTTACTTCCCACTGATGTTGATCTCAACCACCACAACTGACCTGCATTGGTCTGGGCCAGGTGCCAGTGAGAAGGCTCTAGCTACTGCACTGGTCTGGGCCAGGTGCCAGTGAGAAGGCTCTAGCTACTGCACTGGTCTGGGCCAGGTGCCAGTGAGAAGGCTCTAGCTACTGCACTGGTCTGGGCCAGATGCCAGTGAGAAGGCTCTAGCTACTGCACTGGTCTGGGCCAGGTGCCAGTGAGAAGGCTCTAGCTGCTGCACTGGTCTGGGCCAGGTGCCAGGGAGAAGGCTCCAGTGTGTATTAGATGAGGAGGTGTGCTGGTGTGTATTAGATGAGGAGGTGCTGGTGTGTATTAGATGAGGAGGTGCTGGTGTGTATTAGATGAGGAGGTGCTGGTGTGTATTAGATGAGGAGGTGTGTATTAATTGAGGAGGTGCTGGTGTGTATTAGATGAGGAGGTGCTGGTGTGTATTAGATGAGGAGGTGCTGGTGTGTATTAGATGAGGAGGTGCTGGTGTGTATTAGATGTGGAGTTGCTGGTGTGTATTAGATGAGGAGGTGCTGGTGTGTATTAGATGAGGAGGTGCTGGTGTGTATTAGATGTGGAGGTGCTGGTGTGTATTAGATGAGGAGGTGCTGGTGTGTATTAGATGAGGAGGTGCTGGTGTGTATTAGATGAGGAGGTGCTGGTGTGTATTAGATGAGGAGGTGCTGGTGTGTATTAGATGTGGAGGTGATGGTGTGTATTAGATGAGGAGGTGCTGGTGTGTATTAGATGTGGAGGTGCTGGTGTGTATTAGATGAGGAGGTGCTGGTGTATATTAGATGAGGAGGTGCTGGTGTGTATTAGATGAGGAGGTGATGGTGTGTATTAGATGTGGAGGTGCTGGTGTGTATTAGATGAGGAGGTGCTGGTGTGTATTAGATGAGGGGGTGCTGGTGTGTATTAGATGAGGAGGTGCTGGTGTGTATTAGATGAGGAGGTGCTGGTGTGTATTAGATGAGGAGGTGCTGGTGTGTATTAGATGAGGAGGTGCTGGTGGGTATTAGATGAGGAGGTGCTGGTGTGTATTAGATGTGGAGGTGCTGGTGTGTATTAGATGAGGGGGTGCTGGTGTGTATTAGATGAGGAGGTGCTGGTGTGTATTAGATGAGGAGGTGCTGGTGTGTATTAGATGAGGAGGTGCTGGTGTGTATTAGATGTGGAGGTGCTGGTGTGTATTAGATGAGGAGGTGCTGGTGTGTATTAGATGAGGAGGTGCTGGTGTGTATTAGATGAGGTGGTGCTGGTGTGTATTAGATGAGGAGGTGCTGGTGTGTATTAGATGTGGAGGTGCTGGTGTGTATTAGATGAGGGGGTGCTGGTGTGTATTAGATGAGGAGGTGCTGGTGTGTATTAGATGAGGAGGTGCTGGTGTGTATTAGATGAGGAGGTGCTGGTGTGTATTAGATGAGGGAGTGCTGGTGTGTATTAGATGAGGGAGTGCTGGTGTGTATTAGATGAGGAGGTGCTGGTGTGTATTAGATGAGGAGGTGCTGGTGTGTATTAGATGAGGAGGTGCTGGTGTGTATTAGATGAGGAGGTGCTGGTGTGTATTAGATGAGGAGGTGCTGGTGTGTATTAGATGTGGAGGTGCTGGTGTGTATTAGATGAGGAGGTGCTGGTGTGTATTAGATGAGGAGGTGCTGGTGTGTATTAGATGAGGAGGTGCTGGTGTGTATTAGATGTGGAGGTGCTGGTGTGTATTAGATGAGAAGGTGCTGGTGTGTATTAGATGAGGGGGTGCTGGTGTGTATTAGATGAGGAGGTGCTGGTGTGTATTAGATGAGGAGGTGCTGGTGTGTATTAGATGAGGAGGTGATGGTGTGTATTAGATGAGGAGGTGCTGGTGTGTATTAGATGTGGAGGTGCTGGTGTGTATTAGATGAGGAGGTGCTGGTATGTATTAGATGAGGAGGTGCTGGTGTGTATTAGATGAGGAGGTGCTGGTGTGTATTAGATGAGGAGGTGCTGGTGTGTATTAGATGTGGATGTGCTGGTGTGTATTAGATGTGGAGGTGCTGGTGTGTATTAGATGTGGAGGTGCTGGTGTGTATTAGATGAGGAGGTGCTGGTGTGTATTAGATGAGGAGGTGCTGGTGTGTATTAGATGTGGAGGTGCTGGTGTGTATTAGATGTGGAGGTGCTGGTGTGTATTAGATGAGGAGGTGCTGGTGTGTATTAGATGAGGAGGTGCTGGTGTGTATTAGATGTGGAGGTGCTGGTGTGTATTAGATGAGGAGGTGCTGGTGTGTATTAGATGAGGTGGTGCTGGTGTGTATTAGATGAGGAGGTGCTGGTGTGTATTAGATGTGGAGGTGCTGGTGTGTATTAGATGAGGAGGTGCTGGTGTGTATTAGATGAGGAGGTGCTGGTGTGTATTAGATGAGGAGGTGCTGGTGTGTATTAGATGAGGAGGTGCTGGTGTGTATTAGATGTGGAGGTGCTGGTGTGTATTAGATGTGGAGGTGCTGGTGTGTATTAGATGAGGAGGTGCTGGTGTGTATTAGATGAGGAGGTGCTGGTGTGTATTAGATGAGGAGGTGCTGGTGTGTATTAGATGAGGAGGTGCTGGTGTGTATTACATGAGGAGGTGCTGGTGTGTATTAGATGTGGAGGTGCTGGTGTGTATTAGATGTGGTGGTGCTGGTGTGTATTAGATGAGGAGGTGCTGGTGTGTATTAGATGAGGAGGTGCTGGTGTGTATTAGATGTGGAGGTGCTGGTGTATATTAGATGAGGTGGTTCTGGTGTGTATTAGATGTGGAGGTGCTGGTGTGTATTAGATGTGGAGGTGCTGGTGTGTGCTGGTGTGTATTAGATGTGGAGGTGCTGGTGTGTATTAGATGTGGAGGTGCTGGTGTGTATTAGATGTGGAGGTGCTGGTGTGTATTACATAGATGAGGAGGTTCTGGTGTGTATTAGATGAGGAGGTGCTGGTGTGTATTAGATAAGGAGGTGCTGGTGTCTATTAGATGTGGAGGTGCTGGTGTGTATTAGATGAGGAGGTGCTGGTGTGTATTAGATGTGGAGGTGCTGGTGTGTATTAGATGAGGAGGTGCTGGTGTGTATTAGATGAGGAGGTGCTGGTGTGTATTAGATGAGGAGGTGCTGGTGTGTATTAGATGAGGAGGTGCTGGTGTGTATTAGATGTGGAGGTGCTGGTGTGTATTAGATGAGGAGGTGCTGGTGTGTATTAGATGTGGAGGTGCTGGTGTGTATTAGATGAGGGGGTGCTGGTGTGTATTACATGAGGAGGTGCTGGTGTGTATTAGATGTGGAGGTGCAGGTGTGTATTAGATGAGGAGGTGCTGGTGTGTATTAGATGAGGAGGTGCTGGTGTGTATTAGATGTGGAGGTGCTGGTGTGTATTAGATGAGGAGGTGCTGGTGTGTATTAGATGAGGAGGTGCTGGTGTGTATTAGATGAGGTGGTGCTGGTGTGTATTAGATGAGGAGGTGCTGGTGTGTATTAGATGTGGAGGTGCTGGTGTGTATTAGATGTGGAGGTGCTGGTGTGTATTAGATGTGGTGGTGCTGGTGTGTATTAGATGAGGAGGTGCTGGTGTGTATTAGATGTGGAGGTGCTGGTGTGTTTTAGATGAGGAGGTGCTGGTGTGTATTAGATGAGGAGGTGCTGGTGTGTATTAGATGTGGAGGTGCTGGTGTGTATTAGATGAGGAGGTGCTGGTGTGTATTAGATGAGGAGGTGCTGGTGTGTATTAGATGAGGAGGTGCTGGTGTGTATTAGATGTGGAGGTGCTGGTGTGTATTAGATGAGGAGGTGCTGGTGTGTATTAGATGAGGAGGTGCTGGTGTGTATTAGATGTGGAGGTGCTGGTGTGTATTAGATGAGGAGGTGTGTATTAGATGAGGAGGTGCTGGTGTGTATTAGATGAGGAGGTGCTGGTGTGTATTAGATGAGGAGGTGCTGGTGTGTATTAGATGAGGAGGTGCTGGTGTGTATTAGATGTGGAGGTGCTGGTGTGTATTAGATGAGGAGGTGCTGGTGTGTATTACATGAGGAGGTGCTGGTGTGTATTAGATGTGGAGGTGCTGGTGTGTATTAGATGTGGTGGTGCTGGTGTGTATTAGATGAGGAGGTGCTGGTGTGTATTAGATGAGGAGGTGCTGGTGTGTATTAGATGTGGAGGTGCTGGTGTGTATTAGATGAGGTGGTGCTGGTGTGTATTAGATGTGGAGGTGCTGGTGTGTATTAGATGTGGAGGTGCTGGTGTGTGCTGGTGTGTATTAGATGTGGAGGTGGTGGTGTGTATTAGATGTGGAGGTGCTGGTGTGTATTAGATGAGGAGGTGCTGGTGTGTATTAGATGAGGAGGTGCTGGTGTGTATTAGATGTGGAGGTGCTGGTGTGTATTAGATGAGGAGGTGCTGGTGTGTATTGGATGAGGAGGTGCTGGTGTGTATTAGATGTGGAGGTGCTGGTGTGTATTAGATGAGGAGGTGCTGTTGTGTATTAGATGTGGAGGTGCTGGTGTGTATTAGATGTGGAGGTGCTGGTGTGTATTAGATGAGGAGGTGCTGGTGTGTATTAGATGAGGAGGTGCTGGTGTGTATTAGATGAGGAGGTGCTGGTGTGTATTAGATGTGGAGGTGCTGGTGTGTATTAGATGTGGATGTGCTGGTGTGTATTAGATGTGGAGGTGCTGGTGTGTATTAGATGAGGAGGTGCTGGTGTGTATTAGATGAGGAGGTGCTGGTGTGTATTAGATGAGGAGGTGCTGGTGTGTATTAGATGAGGAGGTGCTGGTGTGTATTAGATGTGGAGGTGCTGGTGTGTATTATATATATGCAGTAGAATATTTAAGTAGTGTGTGTGTGGTGTGTGTGTGTGAAGGTTCCTGGTGCTGGACGAGGCTGATCGCATGTTGGACATGGGTTTCGAGCCACAGATACGTCGCATAGTAGAGAAGGACACTATGCCCCAGACAGGAGATAGGCAGACCATGATGTTCTCAGCCACCTTCCCCAAGGAGATCCAGGTCAATATACGATGGGAGACAGGCCACTATAAGCAGGGACACAGGCCACTATAAGCAGGGAGTTGTTATACTACGTATGGTGTGTGTCTGCAGGTGTTGGCGCGGGATTTCCTGGACAACTACATATTTTTGGCTGTGTGACGAGTTGGCTCCACCAGTGAGAACATCACACAGAAGGTGGTGTGGGTGGAGCAGGTCGACAAGAGATCATTCCTTCTCGACCTCATAGAGGTCACAGGTACACATGACCTCCTGCTTGTCCTAGCTTAGCCATAGAGACCAGAGGTTAAGATGGAGTCCTGCTTGCCATAGAGACCAGAGGTTAAGATGGAGTCCCTGCTTGCCTAGCTTAGCCATAGAGACCAGAGGTTAAGATGGAGTCCCTGCTTGCCTAGCTTAGCCATAGAGACCAGAGGTTAAGATGGAGTCCCTGTTTGCCTAGCTTAGCCATAGAGACCAGAGGTTAAGATGGAGTCCTGCTTGTCGTGGCCACCATCTTGCCCTGTAGTACAAGAACAACAGTGCAGAGTTTGTTCTTGAGCTTCTGTTGTTGTTGTCATCTTGAGAGCTGGCACACATCATAACCATGGTTATGTATCATCAACCCTTTACCAGGTTCCACTGTTTAATTAGAGATGCTTTACATAGCCACTGGCTAGTGCCAGCTCCCTGACTCTTGTTGCTATCTACATAGTTGTGTGTGTGTGTGTGTGTATGTGTGCAGGGATGGATTCCTTGAGCCTCATCTTTGTGGAGACCAAGAAATCTGGCGATGCACTTGACAATTTCCTTTATAATATGCTACTCCACGGCTTGTATCCATGGTGACCGTTCCCAGGGTGACAGGGAGATGGCACTAGGTAACTTCAGGAGTGGCCGTACACCCATCCTCGTGGCCACTGCGGTAAGCACTGTTACATTGCATTAGTGGTTGCACCATGTTACATTGTATTAGTGGTTGCACTGTTACATTGCATTAGTGGTTGCACCATGTTACATTGCATTAGTGGTTGCACTGTGTTACATTGCATTAGTGGTTGCACCATGTTACATTGCATTAGTGGTTGCACCATGTTAGTGGTTGTAGTGAGGTGTCACCTGCCATTGTGATGCACTATGGGTGCGATTATAATGTGTGAAGTGACCATCCATGGTGGTGATGTGTTACCATGACAACCTACAGAGGTGGCCGCTCGTGGACTGGACATTTTGACCTGCCCAGTAACATTGAGGAGTATGTGCACCGTATTGGACGCACTGGTCGCGTGGGCCACCTCGGACTGGCCACATCCTTCTGTAACGACCGCAACAGGAACATCTGCAAAGATCTGCTCACGCTTCTGGCCGAGACCAAGCAGGAAATCCCATCCTGGCTGGCGAGCATGGCCTACGAGGTCAAACAGCAGGCTAGAGTTCGATCCCAGAACAAAAGGTGTGAGGTGGTGGGAGGAGTTTGTTACTTGTGAGGATACACCAGCTGATCCTGCCAGATTACTATTAGCCATGCATCTAGTAATCTCCTGCTCCTCTAGCACGCATAATCCCCTGCTCCTTTAACACGCATATAGTAATCCCTGCTCCTCTAACATGCATATAGTAATCCCCTGCTCCTCTAACATGCATATAGTAATCCCATGCTCCTCTAACATGCATATAGTAATCCCATGCTCCTCTAACATGCATATAGTAATCCCCTGCTCCTCTAACATGCATATAGTAATCCCCTGCTCCTCTAACATGCATATAGTAATCCCCTGCTCCTCTAACATGCATATAGTAATCCCCTACTCCTCTAACATGCATATAGTAATCCCCCGCTCCTCTAACACGCATATAGTAATCCCCTGCTCCTCTAACATGCATATAGTAATCCCCTGCTCCTTTAACACGCATATAGTAATCCCTGCTCCTCTAACATGCATATAGTAATCCCATGCTCCTCTAACATGCATATAGTAATCCCCTGCTCCTCTAACACGCATATAGTAATCCCTGCTCCTCTAACATGCATATAGTAATCTCCTGCTCCTCTAACATGCATATAGTAATCCCCTGCTCCTCTAACATGCATATAGTAATCCCCTGCTCCTCTAACATGCATATAGTAATCCCCTGCTCCTCTAACATGCATATAGTAATCCCCTGCTCCTCTAACATGCATATAGTAATCCCCTGCTCCTCTAACACGCATATAGTAATCCCCTGCTCCTCTAACATGCATATAGTAATCCCCTGCTCCTATAACATGCATATAGTAATCCCCTGCTCCTATAACATGCATATAGTAATCCCCTGCTCCTCTAACATGCATATAGTAATCCCCTGCTCCTCTAACATGCATATAGTAATCCCCTGCTCCTCTAACATGCATATAGTAATCTCCTGCTCCTCTAACACGCATATAGTAATCCCCTACTCCTCTAACATGCATATAGTAATCCCCCGCTCCTCTAACACGCATATAGTAATCCCCTGCTCCTCTAACATGCATATAGTAATCCCCTGCTCCTTTAACACGCATATAGTAATCCCTGCTCCTCTAACATGCATATAGTAATCCCATGCTCCTCTAACATGCATATAGTAATCCCCTGCTCCTCTAACACGCATATAGTAATCCCTGCTCCTCTAACATGCATATAGTAATCCCCTGCTCCTCTAACATGCATATAGTAATCCCCTGCCCCTCTAACATGCATATAGTAATCCCATGCTCCTCTAACATGCATATAGTAATCCCTTGCTCCTCTAACATGCATATAGTAATCCCCTGCTCCTCTAACATGCATATAGTAATCCCCTGCTCCTCTAACATGCATATACTAATCCCCTGCTCCTCTAACATGCATATAGTAATCCCCTGCTCCTCTAACATGCATATAGTAATCCCCTGCTCCTCTAATACGCATATAGTAATCCCCTTCTCCTCTAATGAGTTGATGCCCAGGGGCATGTATAATTAGTAGGTGTGTACTGCCACTATCATGTGTTGTGTGTGCAGGTATGGTGGAGGCTTTGGTGGGCGTGACTACCGAACATCTCGTGGAGGAGGAGGGGGTTATGGAGGTGGCGGGTACAGCGGTGGCTACCATCACGGAGGTGGTGGGGGGCAGAACCAGAGTGACTGGTGAAACTGACCCCACTTGTGTGTGTGGGCGTATGCCACACCTACTGACATTATCAGAACATTCCTAGTCTCCGTCTAGTGGAGGACTAGCTATATAGTGACTGTGATCCTGAACTACACACACACACACACACACACACACTCACACTATATATATATAATACAAATGTAATCACTTGAACCTTGCTTGTCTTGTGGACTCTGCACCTTGTGGACTGGGCGGGGTCTAGAGCACCCCATAACATTACTTCATGCAGAACTTTAAGGTCCCCTGCGGCCATGCACTAACTAGGGACTAGGGAGGTGAGGGGTGTGGCTGCACTGGACACCTTCCACTAGCAATTCTATCTCCTCTGGCCAGTCAACACAACCTCTTGCATCTTATCTTAGCATGTCAGCAGGTATATAGAGATAGGTGCATATAGAGCAGGATATATATAGAGAGGTGAATATAGAGTAGGATATATATAGAGAGGTGAATATAGAGCAGGATATATATAGAGATAGGTGAATATAGAGTAGGATATATATAGAGAGGTGAATATAGAGCAGGATATATATAGAGAGGTGAATATAGAGCAGGATATATATAGAGAGGTGAATATAGAGCAGGATATATATAGAGGTGAATATAGAGCAGGATATATATAGAGATAGGTGAGTATAGAGTAGGATATATATAGAGAGGTGAATATAGAGCAGGGTATATATAGAGAGGTGAATATAGAGTAGGATATATATAGAGAGGTGAATATAGAGCAGGATATATATAGGTGAATATAGAGCAGGATATATACAGAGGTGAATACAGAGCAGGATATATATAGAGGTGAATATAGAGCAGGATATATATAGAGGTGAATATAGAGTAGGATATATATAGAGAGGTGAATATAGAGCAGGATATATATAGAGATAGGTGAATATAGAGAGGATATATAGAGAGATAGGTGAATATAGAGCAGGATATATATAGAGGTGAATATAGAGCAGGATATATATAGAGGTGAATATAGAGCAGGATATATATATAGAGATGGTGAATATAGAGCAGGGTATATATAGAGAGGTGAATATAGAGCAGGATATATATAGAGGTGAATATAGAGCCGGATATATATATAGAGATGGTGAATATAGAGCATGGTATATATAGAGAGGTGAATATAGAGCAGGATATATATAGAGAGGTGAATATAGAGCAGGATATATATATATAGATGGTGAATATAGAGCAGGGTATATATAGAGAGGTGAATATAGAGCAGGATATATATAGAGGTGCATATAGAGCAGGATATATATAGAGATGGTGAATATAGAGCAGGATATATATAGAGGTGAATATAGAGCAGCATATATAGAGAGAGATAGGTGAATATAGAGCATGATATATATATAGAGAGGTGAATATAGAGCAGGATATATATAGAGGTGAATATAGAGCAGGATATATATAGATAGAGGTGAATATACAGCAGGATATATATAGAGAGGTGAATATAGAGAGGTGAATATAGAGCAGGATATATATAGAGAGGTGAATATAGAGCAGGGTATATATAGAGAGGTGAATATAGAGTAGGATATATATAGAGAGATGAATATAGAGCAGGATATATATATAGAGAGGTGAATATAGAGCAGGGTATATATAGAGAGGTGGATATAGAGCAGGATATATATAGAGAGATGGTGAATATAGAGCAGGGTATATATAGAGAGGTGAATATAGAGCAGGATATATATAGAGAGGTGAATATAGAGCAGGATATATATATAGAGATGGTGAATATAGAGCAGGGTATATATAGAGAGGTGAATATAGAGTAGGATATATATAGAGAGGTGAATATAGAGCAGGATATATATATATAGATGGTGAATATAGAGCAGGATATATATAGAGATGGTGAATATAGAGCAGGATATATATAGAGGTGAATATAGAGCAGGATATATATAGAGAGGTGAATATAGAGTAGGATATATATAGAGAGGTGAATATAGAGCAGGATATACATAGAGTGAATATAGAGTAGGATATATATAGAGAGGTGAATATAGAGCAGGATATATATATAAAGGTGAATATAGAGTAGGATATATATAGAGAGGTAAATATAGAGCAGGATATATATATAGAGATGGATATAGAGCAGGATATATATAGAGTGGTGAATATAGAGTAGGATATATATATAGAGGTGAATATAGAGCAGGATATATATATATAGAGATGGTGAATATAGAGCAGGGTATATATAGAGAGGTGAATATAGAGCAGGATATATATAGAGGTGAATATAGAGCAGGATATATATATAGAGATGGTGAATATAGAGCAGGGTATATATAGAGAGGTGAATATAGAGCAGGGTATATATAGAGAGGTGAATATAGAGCAGGATATATATATAGAGATGGATATAGAGCAGGATATATATAGAGTGGTGAATATAGAGAGGTGAATATAGAGCAGGATATATATAGAGGTGAATATAGAGCAGGATATATATAGAGAGGTGAATATAGAGCAGGATATATATAGAGAGGTGAATATAGAGTAGGATATATATAGAGGTGATATAGAGTAGGATATATAGAGATGGATTATAGAGGTGAATATAGAGCAGAATATATATATAGAGAGGTGAATATAGAGCAGGATATATATAGAGAGAGGTGAATATAGAGCAGGATATATATAGAGGTGAATATAGAGCAGGATATATATAGAGACAGTTGAATATAGAGCAGAATAATACATTATAGTCTAGGCCAGGTGCCAGTTAGAAGGCTCTAGCTACTGCACTGGTCTAGGCTGGTCCAGAGAAGTCCATGGAGAACTTTCTAATTAGCTAGAGGAAGTGTCTCGTTTGTCTAGTTCATATACTATTCTGGTGTGTGTGTGTGTGCGTGTGCAGGAGATCTGAAGACCCACGTCTCTACAGCTACACATCCTTTAGTGGGTCTGGAGCGGCTGTGCCTTCATAAAGGGTGTGGCATGCTACGACATAAGAGACTTGTCATGGATACTGCTCAAGTGGTAAAGGGTCTTCTCTCATATATAATAAATCACCTTCTCAATAATCAATATTCAATCAACAGTCTTCATCAGGAATAATGAGATGCTAAGGCTCACGTGAGCCTGTCACGTGAGCCTGTTATATTGCCAGTAGCATGTCCACCAGATGTAAATAATAATAATAATATGAATATGAATAAATTTAATTTTTTTTAAATGAACGAATAAAATATAATAAACAAATAAATCAAACAACAATTAATTACATATATTAACATAATAATAATAATTTTTTTTAATAATAAACAGATAATAAATGTATAAAAATAATGATAATAAATTATAAAAAAATAATAATAAAATAATAAATAACATATTTTATATATAATAATAATAATAATAAATAATAAGTTATAGTGGACGTGGGTTACGTGGGGTTAAAGTTCAGGCTCTTCCCCAGCAGCCATGCAGGTCCATTCCACAGTCTCCATTGGGCCCACTCACACTTTGCCACTGCTATGGCGGATCCAGAAGGGATCACTGGTCTCGTTCGAGGCCCTTTTTTCTCTAATTTCCCAAACTCTAACTAAACAACAAACCTGCAATGCTTTTTGGCTTTTTTCTTTTTCCTATATTTACTGGCTACGAAGCCACACCCCCAAGTGGGGGCAACGTGGGGGTGTGGTTGCACCAGACTGTACCTTACCTATTATTATCGTCGTTCCAAATGTTCAGCACCTGGTTCATTACCTCCCAGAGAGATTTACTGTCGACTCCTGTCACTCACCAAATATCTTACTCATGGCTCAGTCAAAGTTAAAGGCTTTTTTCAAAGCCCCCCCCCCCAGGCCCCCCTAAAGCTAAGTAAGTTGATCTAAACTAAGCAGTGATTGAGAATATTATGCTATTGAATAGATTGCCAACTTAGTACTTGTACTAGCTAGCTCTAGTCCTTGCAGCCAGCCACTACTGCTAGCTAGTAGAGTTAATTTACATAGAAATTTCCACATTTAATGATAGGAAACAACAAAAAGGACCAACAAGAAGACCACTTTTCCATCTCCAGCTGGTGTACCTGTTGTCACTCTTCCATGGTCTCCTGCTTCAGTCCATTGTGTCTCCTCCGAGCCCTCTGTGTCTGTGATTCTCACCCAGCCCTCTGTGTCTGTCACAGAGAACTCTCTATCTGTGTCTCCCAGCCAGCCCTCAGGCTCTGTGTCTGAGTCTCCTCCTGAGCCTACTGAGTCGGTGCTATGACTGCCTTCATGTTCCACTTCTGTCCTGCCCTCTCATTCCGCGTATCATCTGCCCTGCACTTCCTTGTCCACTTTTTCTGCTTCTTCTTCTTCAAAGTGCTTCAATTGATTTTGAGAAGTGTAACGATATTGGCTTGCTTATGCGCTCAATGCCCCAAACAGATATCCTGAATTTGGCTCCAGAGTGCAAGTATTCACTTTTAGTTAATCGTTTTAAGCCTGATAGTTCATTTCCATTTCCAAGTAGTTATTTAGATGGCTGTAATAGGTCCTGTCAACATAAATACTTGGCTGAAAACCCTTGGTTGGTTTATAGTAAAGTAGAAGATGGAATAGTTTGTTTGCCATGTGTTCTCTTTGCTACAAAGGGTTTGGGTCATTTTGTATGTAATGGATGTAATGCATGGTTTCGGAAAACTAAAACGTTTGCCAGTCACAACTGTACGCAGACACTCAGTACCATCAGCTGGCTTTAGCTCGGGCAGATGCTTTAAAGTCTTCCCACGTGTGTCCAGAGTCTTCTATTAAGAATCGTTTGCTGCATATAGATGAGAGTAACATAGCAACAAATAGGTATAATAAGATGTATGGCTGATGTAATACTTCTTTGTGGCAAGCAATGTATGCTATTCGAGGTCACAGAGATGATAGCATGGCTGATTATGAGGTCAACAGAGGGAATCTTTTAGCACTTCTTGAATACTCTGTGAGGTCTGGAAATGTTGCATTAGCCAGGCATTTGAATGATGCTTAAAAAAATGCAATTTATACTAGCAAAACTACCCAAAATCAACTCATTGAATGCATAGGTGATCATATTAGAGATAGTATAATACAGGAAATTAAACAAGCTTAATATTATTCTATTCTTAGTGACAAAGTCGTTAATATATCCAATAAGGAGCAGGTGTCAGTAGTGTTAAGATTTGTAGATAGTAATTGTAATATAAGAGAAGAATTCTTAGATTTCATAAGTACAGAAAGGATCACTGGAGAGGTTTTGGCTCTTGCAATAAAAGAAGCACTGAATAAGTTTGACTTAGACTTTGAAGATTGTAGGGGGCAAGGCTATGATGGTGCTAGCAAGATGTCTAGTGCAAGGGGTGTGCAGGGTTGTCTCTTGGCAGAAAATCCTAAAGCCACATATATCCACTGTAATAGTCACATGCTTAATTTGTGTATTGTTGAAGCTTGTAGTTTACCTCCTATTCGTAATATGAATTCTACTGTTACTGAGACAGCATACTTCTTCCATTATAGTGCTAAACGGCAACTATTTCTTGAGAAAGTAATTGATAAGGAAACTAGCGTTGTTAAAGTTAAGGATCTTTGTAGAACAAGATGGATTTATCGGCACGAAACGAAGCTTATGAAATTTTTTATGTTTTGTATCAATTCCTCGTAACTGCAATGGAAGCAATTACAGAAGGTGATCCTACATATGAGGGATATGAACTGGGATATGAAAACAATTGTGGCAGCCAATGGCTTGCTCAAGATGTACCTTTCCTTTCCTTTTATAATATCTTTCATAGCAACAATGAATTCTATGTCTATTATAAAACCTGTAAGTATAAAATTACAAAAGAAAAGTAGTGATATAGTTAAAGCTTATATGGATGTTAAAGACGTACTGAATGAACTTTGTGCAGTTCGTCAAAGTGAGGAAATGTTACATTCATGGTATGTGCAAGCTGAAGTTATAACTTATGATGTTGGTGTGGTTCCTGAAGTCCCACGTGTATCTGCTCGACAAACGTACAGAAATAATGTTGAGTACAGTTCTGTGGAAGAATACTATCGAAGAACTGCTGTGCTTCCTTTATAGGACCACTTGTTCAACAAATGAATGATAGGTTTGGTAAGACTCAAACAGTAGCAGCCAATTTAATCAATCTTATACCTTCTATAATCACTACTCGGGATGATATATCTTTAGAAGACTTGATTTCTTGGAGGGCAAAGTGGCAGAGTCAAGATGCTGACAAGCGGCCATCCACCCTTCAATCAGCTCTGAAAGAGTGTGACAAGGATTACTTGCCTAACCTTTATGTACTGCTGCGCATCACATGTACTATTTCAGTCACATCATGTGAGAAGGAGAGGGCCAATAGTACCTTTAAAAACATTCTTACGTAGTAGTATGGGGCAGGACAGATTATCCGCATTGATAATCTATTAATAGGAGAATAGCTTTATAACTATGTACATAATCTATTAATAGCATTTCTCTTCCAATTATTTTTTTCTCTTCTTTTCCTTCAATTATTGACCCTTGGACTTCATGATTCAGATTCACAATTTTTATATATATCATTGTGATAACCAATCATAGCTTTGATTTGTTGTTCCTTTATTCAATGTAATTTAGTAGTGTGAGGGGTGTGGTTGTAGGACAGGTGTGAGGGGTGTGGTTGTAGGACAGGTGTGAGGGGTGTGGTTGTAGGACAGGGCTGGGATGTGAGGTTGAGGGTATAAAATAGTGCTGGGATGGGACAGGGTGTAAGACAGTGCTGATGCTGGGGGGGGGTAGTATAGGGCTGGCGGATGGTGTGCAGGGAGCTGGAATGAAGGGGAGATCATGTGGGCTAGGCTAGGGTTGTGGTCATGCTAGTGGGTGTGTTCCAGGGCTAGGGTTGTGGTCATGCTAGTGGGTGTGTTCCAGGGCTAGGGTTGTGGTCATGCTAGTGGGTGTGTTCCAGGGCTAGGGTTGTGGTCATGCTAGTGGGTGTGTTCCAGGGCTAGGGTTGTGGTCATGATAGTGGGTGTGTTCCAGGGCTAGGGTTGTGGTCATGCTAGTGGGTGTGTTCCAGGGCTAGGGTTGTGGTCATGCTAGTGGGTGTGTTCCAGGGCTAGGATTGTGGTCATGCTAGTGGTGTGTTCAGGGCTAGGGTTGTGGTCATGCTAGTGGGTGTGTTCCAGGGCAGGTTGTGGTCGCACTAGTGGGTGTGTTCAGGGCTAGGGTTGTGGTCGTAGTGGGTGTGTTCCAAGGCTAGGGTTGTGGTCATGCTAGTGGGTGTGTTCCAGGGCTAGGGTTGTGGTCATGCTAGTGGGTGTGTTCCAGGGCTAGGGTTGTGGTCATGATAGTGGGTGTGTTACAGGGCTAGGGTTGTGGTCATGCTAGTGGGTGTGTTCCAGGGCTAGGGTTGTGGTCATGCTAGTGGGTGTGTTCCAGGGCTAGGGTTGTGGTCATGCTAGTGGGTGTGTTCCAGGGCTAGGGTTGTGGTCATGCTAGTGGGTGTGTTCCAGGGCTAGGGTTGTGGTCATGCTAGTGGGTGTGTTCCAGGGCTAGGGTTGTGGTCATGCTAGTGGGTGTGTTCCAGGGCTAGGATTGTGGTCATGCTAGTGGGTGTGTTCAGGGCTAGGGTTGTGGTCATGCTAGTGGGTGTGTTCCAGGGCAGGTTGTGGTCGCACTAGTGGGTGTGTTCAGGGCTAGGGTTGTGGTCGTAGTGGGTGTGTTCAGGGCTAGTGGGTTGTGGTCTGTTATTGTCTTGTTAGTCGACCTTGACTTGAGACATGAGTACACAGCAGCCCTAGCCTAGTTAAGGGGGAAAGAAGGCTGCGTATCGCGTAGTGTCATATAAAGTACCATAGCTTTGCTCGCATTCACTCTAGTTCCCCGATTTATATATCAAATTATAGCTTGCAGTCTGTGCTTTCTAATGGTATGTCTCTTTTGTTATTTTGTTTCGCCATAATTTTTTCCTAGCTCATTTTAGGCTCTTCCAGTGCGGACCGTAAGCAGTTAAGGCGGGACTAATCCATTTCTGGGACATTTTTTTCATTCGTTCATAACTTGTTTTGTTCTATATACTATGATGTTGAAATTAGTACCAAAATGCTGCTCATTCAGAGAGCTTTCCAATGGTATATTTAGTTTTGACCTAGCGCCATCATGGTCAGAGTTGTGGACAGTTGTGGACACCAAGGTGATTTCACATAATTGCACTTGACTCAACACCTGTGTGACATAACCACTTACAATTTGGACAGCACTTAGAGAACCCACAGACATGCATTTTGAAGGGATGAAAACATCATAACTTATAAAATGGATTTTTGAGAAAGGTCAGTGTTTTTCTCATGATTAGCAACATTCCAGGGCTAATATCTCCCCCATAGATTTTTTTTAGTGGATTCTTTCCATTCAAATGAAAGAGTATGAAAAGAGCTTTCAAATGATATATTAAAGTTGATATAGGACAAAGCATGGCCCAGTTATGTGCACACAAACTTGAAATAACTAATTTTGAGATAACGGCCCTTGAAAAAAGTACATTATTATGTTCTCTATCTTTCTTTCAGGTTCGTAACTTCAAATTTATGTAGTCAATAGCATGGACAAAAGTGTGTATAACTTTGCAGTGAAGCCTTCAAATGCTCTGAAACTTGAAATAGAAATACTACATGAACTATACTATAGAATGAATAAATAATCTTAAAAAAATGTTTTTTTCCGAACAAATGGATTAGTCCCGCCTTAAGGGGGACCTAAAGCATTTTTGTAGTCTAGTGTATAAAAACGTGTGGTTATCACTTTATAGCTCCATAAATTCTGCAAACTTCATGGTATGGACTTGATATATAGCTCAAAAGATAGGTCTCTCTGTGTGCTCTCTTTTGATAATAAAACATTTTTCATAGCTACAACTATACTAAAGTTATAGAGCTAAAGTGGGGGGAGTGGGGGTACCTCAAAAACCTGATTGCCACATAAATATCTCCAGATTGCTAAGTGCTAGAGAGTTGTAATTAGCATCAGTGGCTAGAGGAAGCCCTACTCTATGCAATGACCTTTTTGATTAGGCGTTAAAGCGTAAGTACGTGGTCGAGCACCCGCTAAAATGAATTCCGTTAAAATTCTTTTTCCACCCGTTACACCAGAAAGTACTCCTCTCCAAAACTTCTCCCACTTTTTCACAGATGAAGTTTGGGACCTGTTGGAGACTAATTGCTTTGCTGCCACTGTTTGTGGAGAACTACTCCCCGAGCTTGCCTCTGGACTGATGTGACCATGAGGGAAATGAAAGCCTTTTTGGTGTGCTCATTTTTGTTTGTGCAGGCAAGCCCGCTTAGGTCTTTATTGGACAACTAAGTTTCTCCTAGATGACTGTGGGGTGGCTGATGCATGAGCATCAACCGTTTTCAGCAGTTGTTCAGGTGTTTGCATCTAGACGACAACTCTGCCCAGATTTCAGTTGGTCAGCCAGTACATGACCACTTGTTCAAGGCCAGAAGGCTTCCAGATTTACTTATTCCCCATTTGAAATGGAATATAATATTTATCAGGAGTTTCCATTGACAAGGCCAAGGCGATGATCCTGTTCAAGGGTGGCTTTCATACGGTATATGAAAGCTGAGACAACAAGTGGGGCATCAAGGTGTCTGTCCTTGCTGATGCAACGAATGTCTGTAGGTGATGGTAGTAGTAGTGTAGGTTTTTGTACTAAGTATTAGATCTTTTGTGTGGATTGGAAGGCAGTGGTTTACACTTGTACACTGATAACTAACCCACTCTCTATTTGCATCTTTACAACTGTGGCTCAATGCCTGTGGAATAGCCCATCCTAACAGGGTAGGGTTTCCCAAAGAGTTGCTAACAAAGGCCACAAATAGTTATGGATAATTCTTAAAACATATGTCAGTTCTTAAAACATATGATGTCAACTGACAGTAATCGTACTACTGGAGGAAGTCAGTTATCCGAACTTCAGTTATCCGAACATGTCGGTTAACCGAACACTATGTGAGACCACACCTGCTGGACAAAAAAATGGCAAGTGGTAAAATTACGTGTGCGCATGCGTATAACAGATTTCCCAACGTGGAACCTTTCTAAAACTTTCTTTACGCTCCATTTTGAAGCAGATACGCTGTACGAGTATGGCTACAGTTACTCCAAAGAGAAAAAGGATTGTACTTAGCATCAAAGACAAACTTAAGGTATGTGATTTAGTAAAGAGTGGGATAGTGTTGCGACTGAGTACAACGTAGGAAAGTCAACTGTTCATGATATCGTTAAGAACAGTAAGAAGCTGCAGGCCTTCCAAACTGAAGTTCAGGACGGTGACTGTACAAAGAAGAGAAAGGTAGTCAGGAGAGCTGACTATGATGAGCTGGATAAAGCTGTGTTTCTATGGTTTGTCCAGCAGAGATACAAAAATAAAGTGTTTTTATTTATTTTGTTTAGCTTGCTTGAGCTTGTTCTGATATAAACTGACTAAACATAAGTCTGTTATTTCTTGAAAGATTGTGTTGTAGGAACTCCTGTTAGTGGTCCACTATTGATGGCCAAGGCATGTCTGCTCTTTCCTCGAATTTACACAGATGAGAGAGATTCAAACACTTTCAAGGCTGGGACAGGTTGGCTCAAGCGCTTCAAGGATAGGCATGGTGTGCGTGGCTTGTCAGTACAAGGAGAGTCACTCTCATTCAGCAATGTAGAGTGTGTTGGAGCCTTCAAGGATCTTTTGGCTGTAACAATGGAGGAGAAAGGTTTGACATTGTCACAGGTGTTTCCTTTGACTAGACAGGGCTCTACTGGAAGCTCATGCCAGACAAAACTCTTGTGTCAACCAGGGAGAAGGGGGCCAAGGGCTTCAAAAAGCCGAAAGACTGAGTGACAATGATGGCATGTGCCAATGCTAACGGCACAATAAAACTCCCTCTAGTGTTTATTCACAAATCCCTGAACCCACGATGTTTCAAGAACTTGGACAAGAGGGAGCTAACAGTAGAATATTATGCCCAGAAGAGTTCCTGGATGGACTTGGCCATATTCACTCAATGGTTTCATGACTACTTTGTGCCAAAATGCTGTACGAGATTAAAAGAACTTGGCCTTACCCCAAAAGCCTTGCTTGTTGTAGACAATGCCCCATGATGCCATGATGTAAGCTGTCTTCGGATGACGGTCAGATATCATGCCTGTACCTGCCACCCAACACAACCTCCAGTTCCTCATACAGCCCATGGATCAAGGTGTACTGCAGGCATTGAAACGGCTGTACAAAAGAGACATATTGCTGTGCATGTTGGATGAAGAGAGTGTAGGACAAATGAATGGCTGAATTTTCAACATTAACCCTTTCACCGTCGACTTAATTTTGAGATTTTGACCTATTTTTACTTTAATTTTTGTATCTGATCATTGGTTCAGATAAGTTCCCGGCAACCGCATATCACATGATTGCCAAAGAGTTACTGATCAACTTGGTGATAAATATGTTGCCTAGCAACCAAACCACAAACCTTTTTGGATTAGAATACTTTTTATCTCTGCGTCGACTATTACAAGTATATTTTATGGTTGTTCAGATCAAATACTAAAATATGGTTGCTTATCGAACTGCAAACTGCAAACAGCATATAATCTGAAAAATGTACATATTTTTTGCATAATTTACTGAATATTGAATACTCTATTTTGCAGCATATAGCCAGTCTATAACAGTATTGACTGTTGACGAGGAGGTCTGGCTGTATTGCTTGATATAGAAAGTTGAAAAGTTCAAGATGTTGCAGAAAGGCACAATAAAGCAAAGACCCATCAAGAAAACATACGTGTACTACACATGTCTGCATGCAGGAATGATAAAGAAAAGAAGTATACATGTACATGCCTAACACATGTACATACTACAAAAGCAATACAAAGAAAATCTCGAAGAGAAAAGGAAGTTAGTGCGAGTAGTCAGAGAGTGTGTGGAATTCCCTGAAGCATGTCCTCCCATGCACAGCACAAAGGCTAACTCCACAATGAGAGCAGTGACAAAAGGTCTCTTACCTCTGGCGGCACACACTATACACCTCGCCCTGAAGTCCATAAAGTCTGGCCAATGGTCAAAGGAGGAGTTCAAGCGGTCCAACTGAGCCAGGGCCAAACTACGAGGCCGTCCAATTCTTTGCCGAGAACAAAAGCCATCAATCAGATCATTAATTAGATCAAGACGAAAATCAAGCATATCTCTCTTCCCTCTTCCTGAGATAGCATGCTGGGATGGCCGAACATAACTGTCCAGGACATAAGCATTCAAAATAAACCTCAATGATGTAAAAGAATATTCTTTTCCACCATTTGCGTGACCTTCGACCTATGTTGCAGTATGATTGCAACTGATCTCTTCGGTCTACTTCTCTCATATATTTTATATTTTTGATAATCAGGCAGGAGAGGTGGACAAGAAACATCCTCTTGTGTGCCATCTAGTTTGCGCCTCTTTACAGTTGAAGGTTCCATTCCAACTGGACATTTGGAAGGGTGCAGGGTAGAAACAAAATAGATAGGTCGTTTGTCCACCCAGACAGCAGAAAGTAAAGGACCAGTTGCACGGTAGTCAGAAAAACCTCGATTACTTGAGGTAACCTTGGTGACCAGGTCTTGGGGGAAGTGCCGATGATTGTAACGTGCTGTTCCACAGGCATTGATGCCATGAGTGTATAGGTGGTTGAATAGCGTCGGACTTGTATAATAATTATCAGTATACAAATGCAAACCACTATCCTCCAATCCTTTCATCAGGTGTAAAACTACCCTGGAATACAAACCTACCCCTCCACTCTCACTATCACTCTTGCCAGTATATACTTCTTGCAACTTCCTCACGTATCCATTGATGGAATCTGCTAGTACCCCGACCTTGATCCCCCACTTAGTTGCCTTATCCTTCAAGTATAGTCACTTTGGGTGAAAAAACAACAATTTACCTAAACTTTGACCTACAGCCTAGCCTACGTGCTTGAAATCCAAAACAATATTCCTAACTTTTCACAAGTACCCCATGCAATAGTTTAACAACTGGTTTGCTTGAAAATACCTCTTACTTTTTTGTTAACATGCAAAAATGTGAATTTTTTTCACCCCAGCCAAAGGGGTGAAAAAGAACAGTGATCGGGGTGAGAAAAAAAATGCCTAGAAAAACTAAACGACAGTGAAATACACACATTTATGCGTCTTGGTTGATGCTCAACATTCGTAAATATAGTTTCCTCTTCTTTATGTATGTATATATTTACATATATTGGGTGTAATACTTTTCTTTGTTTATAGGTATGAAACTGCAAGATCTATAAATCAGAAACAAACAAAAGTTACAGGTTATGTACTTCACTAAAGCTTCAGACTCTAATACTTGTAATTAAGTTATTCACAATGTTATTAAGATGATGATCGTAATAATTGTATGGTAATTTGATGAACATTTTTGCAACTTCAGTTATCCGAACATTTCAGTTATCCAAACACCCTCCAATTTGCCTGTAATTTGACTAAAAACAGAAGTCATAATTATGTCAAATCTATTTTTGGGTGAAAGATAATTGAAAAAATTAGGCAGCGGCATATTTGAGTGTTAAATAACCACCACAGCAGAGAGTTATATAGAATCAGAGAGTTAGAATCAGCAATAGTGTAAATATATATTTTTATTATCCAGCAAAATGCAGGGAAAAGTCAAAAAAAAATTTAAGAAATTTCGGGCTTGCCGAAAGCTCACGATATTTCCTAAGATAATATGACTGTTTTTCAATCATTTTCAAAAACACCCCTGAATCCATAATGAACCAACCTCCGTCCCAATATGTTCGGATAACTGACTTCCTAACTGTAAATTATTATTTTTGTACTGTTATTATAATTATCATTATTCACAGGTTACCTGAGAGTGAAGACAAATGTGACAGTTGCACAGCAGCTCTGCAGTCTTCCAAGGAACAGCTGAACACCCTCTGCCAAGAGAAATCTCGTGCCAACAAAGAAAGTCTGTACAAGCTAACCCTGGCTCTGAAGCAGGAAAAGCAGAATTATGCTGAGCTCACCGATCAGAACAAGGTTTACAAACGCGAAGTGTGGGAGCTAGCTAAGGAGTTGGAAGATCTGAGGTGGGAAAGAGAGAAGAACAATAAAAAACTGAAGGATGTTGAATCGGATCTGCAAGAGGTAAAATTGTCAAATTCATCTCTTGAAGGAAACCTCTGTGTGATGAACTTCAAAGTGAGGGAACTGGAGGAAAAAGTAGAGGATAGAGCGTTACACATTTGATCATTGGATCAGCAAGGATATAAAGTAGCTTTCAATGAATAGCAATGCATGGACAAGTGACAGATGTGTGTGTGCATGCATTAGGTAAGGGGACGACAAATGGGTAAGGGTTCGACAAATGGGTAAGGGTTCGACAAATGGGTAAGGGTTCGACAAATGGGTAAGGGTTCGTATGTAATAATGTTAATACGCATAATAGATGTTTGTATATACTTCACTAAAAAGGACTCTTACTCATCTCGCAGCTAAAATAGGCCCAAGGAGAGAAGGAGAGGAAAACAAGTATGCCCTCATATCAGAACATACTGGAGCTCGAGTCACATCTGGATGCAGCACACTTATTGATCTCGCAGGCCCAAGGAGAGGAGATGGAAACAAGTATGTCCTCAATTCCCATAGAGCTATTTTCAACCTACTTCAACCTGCCTCCACCCAGTGTGGTGTTGGTCCAGTGTGTGTCCCCATAGAGCTATTGTCAACCTACTTCAACCTGCCTCCACCCAGTGTGGTGTTGGTCCAGTGTGTGTCCTCATAGAGCTATTGTCAACCTACTTTAACCTGCCTCCACCCAGTGTGATGTTGGTCCAGTGTGTGTCCCCATAGACCTATCAACCTACTTCAACCTGCCTCAACCCAGTGTGGGTGTGGTTTAGTGTGTGTCCTATTGTCAACCTACTTCAACCTGCCTCCACCCAGTGTGGTGTTGGTCCATGTGTGTCCTCATAGAGCTATTGTCAACCTACTTCAACCTGCCTCCACCCAGTGTGATGTTGGTCCATTCTGTGTCCTCATAGAGCTATTGTCAACCTACTTCAACCTGCCTCCACCCAGTGTGGTGTTGGTCCAGTGTGTGTTCCCATAGAGCTATTGTCAACCTACTTTAACCTGCCTCCACCCAGTGTGATGTTGGTCCAGTGTGTGTCCCCATAGACCTATCAACCTACTTCAACCTGCCTCAACCCAGTGTGGGTGTGGTTTAGTGTGTGTCCCCATTGAGCTATTGTCAACCTACTTCAACCTGCCTCCACCCAGTGTGATGTTGGTCCAGTGTGTGTCCCCATAGACCTATCAACCTACTTCAACCTGCCTCAACCCAGTGTGGGTGTGGTTTAGTGTGTGTCCTATTGTCAACCTACTTCAACCTGCCTCCACCCAGTGTGATGTTGGTCCATTGTGTGTCCCCATAGAGCCATTGTCAACCTACTTCAACCTGCCTCCACCCAGTGTGGGGTTGGTCCAGTGTGTGTTCCCATAGAGCTATTGTCAACCTACTTCAACCTGCCTCCACCCAGTGTGATGTTGGTCCATTGTGTGTCCCCATAGAGCTATTGTCAACCTACTTCAACCTGCCTCCACCCAGTGTGGTGTTGGTCCAGTATGTGTTCCCATGGACCTATCAACCTACTTCAACCTGCCTCAACCAAGTGTGGGTGTGGTTTAGTGTGTTTCCCCATTGAGCTATTGTCAACCTACTTCAACCTGCCTCCACCCAGTGTGATGTTGGTCCATTCTGTGTCCTCATAGAGCTAATTGTCAACCTACTTCAACCTGCCTCCACCCAGTGTGATGTTGGTCCAGTGTGTGTCCCCATAGACCTATCAACCTACTTCAACCTGCCTCAACCCAGTGTGGGTGTGGTTTAGTGTGTGTCCCCATTGAGCTATTGTCAACCTACTTCAACCTGCCTCCACCCAGTGTGATGTTGGTCCAGTGTGTGTCCCCATAGACCTATCAACCTACTTCAACCTGCCTCAACCCAGTGTGGGTGTGGGTGTGGTTTAGTGTTTGTCCCCATTGAGCTATTGTCAACCTACTTCAACCTGCCTCCACCCAGTGTGGTGTTGGTCCATTGTGTGTCCCCATAGAGCTATTGTCAACCTACTTCAACCTGCCTCCACCCAGTGTGATGTTGGTCCAGTGTGTGTCCCCATAGACCTATCAACCTACTTAAACCTGCCTCAACCTAGTGTGGGTGTGGTTTAGTGTGTGTCCCCATAGAGCTATTGTCAACCTACTTCAACCTGCCTCCACCCAGTGTGGTGTTGGTCCAGTGTATGTTCCCATAGAGCTATTGTCAACCTACTTCAACCTGCCTCCACACAGTGTGATGTTGGTCCATTGTGTGTCCCCATAGAGCTATTGTCAACCTACTTCAACCTGCCTCCACCCAGTGTGATGTTGGTCCAGTGTGTGTCCCCATAGAGCTATTGTCAACCTAGTTCAACCTGCCTCCACCCATTGTGATGTTTGTCCAGTGTGTGTCCCCATAGAGCTATTGTCAACCTACTTAAACCTGCCTCCACCCAGTGTGATGTTGGTCCAGTGTGTGTCCCCATGGACCTATCAACCTACTTCAATCAGCCTCAACCAAGTGTGGGTGTAGTTTAGTGTGTGTCCCCATTGAGCTATTGTCAACCTACTTCAACCTGCCTCCACCCAGTGTGATGTTGGTCCATTCTGTGTCCTCATAGAGCTATTGTCAACCTACTTCAACCTGCCTCCACCCAGTGTGGTGTTGGTCCAGTGTTTGTCCCCATAAACCTATCAACCTACTTCAACCTGCCTCAACCCAGTGTGGGTGTGGTTTAGTGTGTGTCCCCATTGAGCTATTGTCAACCTACTTCAACCTGCCTCCACCCAGTGTGATGTTGGTCCAGTGTGTGTCCCCATAGAGCTATTGTCAACCTACTTCAACCTGCCTCCACCCAGTGTGATGTTGGTCCAGTGTGTGTCCCCATAGACCTATCAACCTACTTCAACCTGCCTCAACCCAGTATGGGTGTGGTTTAGTGTGTGTCCCCACTGAGCTATTGTCAACCTACTTCAACCTGCCTCCACCCAGTGTGGTGTTGGTCCATTCTGTGTCCCCATAGAGCTATTGTCAACCTACTTCAACCTGCCTCCACCCAGTGTGGTGTTGGTCCAGTGTGTGTTCCCATAGAGCTATTGTCAACCTACTTCAACCTGCCTCCACCCAGTGTAGTGTTGGTCCAGTGTGTGTTCCCATAGAGCTATTGTCAACCTACTTCAACCTGCCTCCACCCAGTGTGATGTTGGTCCAGTGTGTGTTCCCATAGAGCTATTGTCAACCTACTTCAACCTGCCTCCACCCAGTGTGATGTTGGTCCAGTGTGTGTCCCCATGGACCTATCAACCTACTTCAACCTGCCTCAACCCAGTGTGGGTGTGGTTTAGTGTGTGTCCCCATTGAGCTATTGTCAACCTACTTCAACCTGCCTCCACCCAGTGTGATGTTGGTCCATTCTGTGTCCTCATAGAGCTATTGTCAACCTGCCTCCACCCAGTGTGATGGTGGTCCGGTGTGTGTCCCCATAGAGCTATTGTCAACCTACTTCAACCTGCCTCCACCCAGTGTGATGTTGGTCCAGTGTGTGTCCCCATAGACCTATCAACCTACTTCAACCTGCCTCAACCCAGTGTGGGTGTGGTTTAGTGTGTGTCCCCATTGAGCTATTGTCAACCTACTTCAACCTGCCTCCACCCAGTGTGATGTTGGTCCATTCTGTGTCCTCATAGAGCTATTGTCAACCTGCCTCCACCCAGTGTGATGGTGGTCCGGTGTGTGTCCCCATAGAGCTATTGTCAACCTACTTCAACCTGCCTCAACCCAGTGTGGGTGTGGTTTAGTGTGTTTCCCCATTGAGCTATTGTCAACCTACTTCAACCTGCCTCCACCCAGTGTGATGTTGGTCCATTGTGTGTCCCCATAGAGCTATTGTCAACCTACTTCAACCTGCCTCCACCCAGTGTGGTGTTGGTCCAGTGTGTGTTCCCATAGAGCTATTGTCAACCTACTTCAACCTGCCTCCACCCAGTGTGATGTTGGTCCATTGTGTGTCCCCATAGAGCTATTGTCAACCTACTTCAACCTGCCTCCACCCAGTGTGGTGTTGGTCCAGTGTGTGTTCCCATGGACCTATCAACCTACTTCAACCTGCCTCAACCCAGTGTGGGTGTGGTTTAGTGTGTTTCCCCATTGAGCTATTGCCAACCTACTTCAACCTGCCTCCACCCAGTGTGACGTTGGTCCATTCTGTGTCCTCATAGAGCTATTGTCAACCTACTTCAACCTGCCTCCACCCAGTGTGATGTTGGTCCAGTGTGTGTACCCATAGACCTATCAACCTACTTCAACCTGCCTCAACCCAGTGTGGGTGTGGTTTAGTGTGTGTCCCCATTGAGCTATTGTCAACCTACTTCAACCTGCCTCCACCTAGTGTGATGTTGATCCAGTGTGTGTCCCCATAGACCTATCAACCTACTTCAATTAACCTGCCTCAACCCAGTGTGGGTGTGGTTTAGTGTGTGTCCCCATTGAGCTATTGTCAACCTACTTCAACCTGCCTCCACCCAGTGTGATGTTGGTCCAGTGTGTGTCCCCATAGACCTATCAACCTACTTCAACCTGCCTCAACCCAGTGTGGGTGTGGTTTAGTGTGTGTCCTATTGTCAACCTACTTCAACCTGCCTCCACCCAGTGTGATGTTGGTCCATTGTGTGTCCCCATAGAGCTATTGTCAACCTACTTCAACCTGCCTCCACCCAGTGTGGTGTTTGTCCAGTGTGTGTTCCCATAGAGCTATTGTCAACCTACTTCAACCTGCCTCCACCCAGTGTGATGTTGGTCCATTGTGTGTCCCCATAGAGCTAATGTCAACCTACTTCAACCTGCCTCCACCCAGTGTGGTGTTGGTCCAGTGTGTGTTCCCATGGACCTATCAACCTACTTCAACCTGCCTCAACCCAGTGTAGGTGTGGTTTAGTGTGTTTCCCCATTGAGCTATTGTCAACCTACTGTACTTCAACCTGCCTCCACCCAGTGTGATGTTGGTCCATTCTGTGTCCTCATAGAGCTATTGTCAACCTACTTCAACCTGCCTCCACCCAGTGTGATGTTGGTCCAGTGTGTGTCCCCATAGACCTATCAACCTACTTCAACCTGCCTCAACCCAGTGTGGGTGTGGTTTAGTGTGTGTCCCCATTGAGCTCCTATCAACCTACTTCAACCTGCCTGCACCCAGTGTGGTGTTGGTCCATTGTGTGTCCCCATAGAGCTATTGTCAACCTACTTCAACCTGCCTCCACCCAGTGTGGTGTTGGTCCAGTGTGTGTTCCCATAGAGCTATTGTCAAACTACTTCAACCTGCCTCCACACAGTGTGATATTGGTCCATTGTGTGTCCCCATAGAGCTATTGTCAACCTACTTCAACCTGCCTCCACCCAGTGTGATGTTGGTCCAGTGTGTGTCCCCATAGACCTATCAACCTACTTCAACCTGCCTCAACCTAGTGTGGGTGTGGTTTAGTGTGTGTCCCCATAGAGCTATTGTCAACCTACTTCAACCTGCCTCCACCCAGTGTGGTGTTGGTCCAGTGTATGTTCCCATAGAGCTATTGTCAACCTACTTCAACCTGCCTCCACACAGTGTGATGTTGGTCCATTGTGTGTCCCCATAGAGCTATTGTCAACCTACTTCAACCTGCCTCCACCCAGTGTGATGTTGGTCCAGTGTGTGTCCCCATAGAGCTATTGTCAACCTAGTTCAACCTGCCTCCACCCATTGTGATGTTTGTCCAGTGTGTGTCCCCATAGAGCTATTGTCAACCTACTTAAACCTGCCTCCACCCAGTGTGATGTTGGTCCAGTGTGTGTCCCCATGGACCTATCAACCTACTTCAATCAGCCTCAACCAAGTGTGGGTGTAGTTTAGTGTGTGTCCCCATTGAGCTATTGTCAACCTACTTCAACCTGCCTCCACCCAGTGTGATGTTGGTCCATTCTGTGTCCTCATAGAGCTATTGTCAACCTACTTCAACCTGCCTCCACCCAGTGTGGTGTTGGTCCAGTGTTTGTCCCCATAAACCTATCAACCTACTTCAACCTGCCTCAACCCAGTGTGGGTGTGGTTTAGTGTGTGTCCCCATTGAGCTATTGTCAACCTACTTCAACCTGCCTCCACCCAGTGTGATGTTGGTCCAGTGTGTGTCCCCATAGAGCTATTGTCAACCTACTTCAACCTGCCTCCACCCAGTGTGATGTTGGTCCAGTGTGTGTCCCCATAGACCTATCAACCTACTTCAACCTGCCTCAACCCAGTGTGGGTGTGGTTTAGTGTGTGTCCCCACTGAGCTATTGTCAACCTACTTCAACCTGCCTCCACCCAGTGTGGTGTTGGTCCATTCTGTGTCCCCATAGAGCTATTGTCAACCTACTTCAACCTGCCTCCACCCAGTGTGGTGTTGGTCCAGTGTGTGTTCCCATAGAGCTATTGTCAACCTACTTCAACCTGCCTCCACCCAGTGTAGTGTTGGTCCAGTGTGTGTTCCCATAGAGCTATTGTCAACCTATGTACTTCAACCTGCCTCCACCCAGTGTGATGTTGGTCCAGTGTGTGTCCCCATGGACCTATCAACCTACTTCAACCTGCCTCAACCCAGTGTGGGTGTGGTTTAGTGTGTGTCCCCATTGAGCTATTGTCAACCTACTTCAACCTGCCTCCACCCAGTGTGATGTTGGTCCATTCTGTGTCCTCATAGAGCTATTGTCAACCTGCCTCCACCCAGTGTGATGGTGGTCCGGTGTGTGTCCCCATAGAGCTATTGTCAACCTACTTCAACCTGCCTCCACCCAGTGTGATGTTGGTCCAGTGTGTGTCCCCATAGACCTATCAACCTACTTCAACCTGCCTCAACCCAGTGTGGGTGTGGTTTAGTGTGTGTCCCCATTGAGCTATTGTCAACCTACTTCAACCTGCCTCCACCCAGTGTGATGTTGGTCCATTCTGTGTCCTCATAGAGCTATTGTCAACCTGCCTCCACCCAGTGTGATGGTGGTCCGGTGTGTGTCCCCATAGAGCTATTGTCAACCTACTTCAACCTGCCTCAACCCAGTGTGGGTGTGGTTTAGTGTGTTTCCCCATTGAGCTATTGTCAACCTACTTCAACCTGCCTCCACCCAGTGTGATGTTGGTCCATTGTGTGTCCCCATAGAGCTATTGTCAACCTACTTCAACCTGCCTCCACCCAGTGTGGTGTTGGTCCAGTGTGTGTTCCCATAGAGCTATTGTCAACCTACTTCAACCTGCCTCCACCCAGTGTGATGTTGGTCCATTGTGTGTCCCCATAGAGCTATTGTCAACCTACTTCAACCTGCCTCCACCCAGTGTGGTGTTGGTCCAGTGTGTGTTCCCATGGACCTATCAACCTACTTCAACCTGCCTCAACCCAGTGTGGGTGTGGTTTAGTGTGTTTCCCCATTGAGCTATTGCCAACCTACTTCAACCTGCCTCCACCCAGTGTGACGTTGGTCCATTCTGTGTCCTCATAGAGCTATTGTCAACCTACTTCAACCTGCCTCCACCCAGTGTGATGTTGGTCCAGTGTGTGTACCCATAGACCTATCAACCTACTTCAACCTGCCTCAACCCAGTGTGGGTGTGGTTTAGTGTGTGTCCCCATTGAGCTATTGTCAACCTACTTCAACCTGCCTCCACCTAGTGTGATGTTGATCCAGTGTGTGTCCCCATAGACCTATCAACCTACTTCAATTAACCTGCCTCAACCCAGTGTGGGTGTGGTTTAGTGTGTGTCCCCATTGAGCTATTGTCAACCTACTTCAACCTGCCTCCACCCAGTGTGATGTTGGTCCAGTGTGTGTCCCCATAGACCTATCAACCTACTTCAACCTGCCTCAACCCAGTGTGGGTGTGGTTTAGTGTGTGTCCTATTGTCAACCTACTTCAACCTGCCTCCACCCAGTGTGATGTTGGTCCATTGTGTGTCCCCATAGAGCTATTGTCAACCTACTTCAACCTGCCTCCACCCAGTGTGGTGTTTGTCCAGTGTGTGTTCCCATAGAGCTATTGTCAACCTACTTCAACCTGCCTCCACCCAGTGTGATGTTGGTCCATTGTGTGTCCCCATAGAGCTAATGTCAACCTACTTCAACCTGCCTCCACCCAGTGTGGTGTTGGTCCAGTGTGTGTTCCCATGGACCTATCAACCTACTTCAACCTGCCTCAACCCAGTGTAGGTGTGGTTTAGTGTGTTTCCCCATTGAGCTATTGTCAACCTACTTCAACCTGCCTCCACCCAGTGTGATGTTGGTCCATTCTGTGTCCTCATAGAGCTATTGTCAACCTACTTCAACCTGCCTCCACCCAGTGTGATGTTGGTCCAGTGAGTGTCCCCATAGACCTATCAACCTACTTCAACCTGCCTCAACCCAGTGTGGGTGTGGTTTAGTGTGTGTCCCCATTGAGCTCCTATCAACCTACTTCAACCTGCCTGCACCCAGTGTGGTGTTGGTCCATTGTGTGTCCCCATAGAGCTATTGTCAACCTACTTCAACCTGCCTCCACCCAGTGTGGTGTTGGTCCAGTGTGTGTTCCCATAGAGCTATTGTCAAACTACTTCAACCTGCCTCCACACAGTGTGATATTGGTCCATTGTGTGTCCCCATAGAGCTATTGTCAACCTACTTCAACCTGCCTCCACCCAGTGTGATGTTGGTCCAGTGTGTGTCCCCATAGAGCTATTGTCAACCTACTTCAACCTGCCTCCACCCAGTGTGATGTTGGTCCAGTGTGTGTCCCCATAGAGCTATTGTCAACCTACTTCAACCTGCCTCCACCAAGTGTGATGTTGGTCCAGTGTGTGTCCCCATGGACCTATCAACCTACTTCAACCTGCCTCAACCAAGTGTGGGTGTGGTTTAGTGTGTGTCCCCATTGAGCTATTGTCAACCTACATGTACTTCAACCTGCCTCCACCCAGTGTGATGTTGGTCCATTCTGTGTCCTCATAGAGCTATTGTCAACCTACTTCAACCTGCCTCCACCCAGTGTGATGTTGGTCCGGTGTGTGTCCCCATAGAGCTATTATCAACCTACTTCAACCTGCCTCCACCCAGTGTGGTGTTGGTCCAGTGTTTGTCCCCATAAACCTATCAACCTACTTCAACCTGCCTCAACCCAGTGTGGGTGTGGTTTAGTGTGTGTCCCCATTGAGCTATTGTCAACCTACTTCAACCTGCCTCCACCCAGTGTGATGTTGGTCCAGTGTGTGTCCCCATAGAGCTATTGTCAACCTACTTCAACCTGCCTCCACCCAGTGTGATGTTGGTCCAGTGTGTGTCCCCATGGACCTATCAACCTACTTCAACCTGCCTCAACCCAGTGTGGGTGTGGTTTAGTGTGTGTCCCCACTGAGCTATTGTCAACCTACTTCAACCTGCCTCCACCCAATGTGGTGTTGGTCCATTCTGTGTCCCCATAGAGCTATTGTCAACCTACTTCAACCTGCCTCCACCCAGTGTGATGTTGGTCCAGTGTGTCCCCCCATAGACCTATCAACCTACTTCAACCTGCCTCCACCCAGTGTGATGTTGGTCCAGTGTGTGTCCCCATAGAGCTATTGTCAACCTACTTCAACCTGCCTCCACCCAGTGTGGTGTTGGTCCAGTGTGTGTTCCCATAGAGCTATTGTCAACCTACTTCAACCTGCCTCCACCCAGTGTGATGTTTGTCCATTGTGTGTCCCCATGGACCTATCAACCTACTTCAACCTGCCTCAACCCAGTGTGGGTGTGGTTTAGTGTGTTTCCCCATTGAGCTATTGTCAACCTACTTCAACCTGCCTCCACCCAGTGTGATGTTGGTCCATTCTGTGTCCTCATAGAGCTATTGTCAACCTACTTCAACCTGCCTCCACCCAGTGTGGTGTTGGTCCATTGTGTGTCCCCATAGAGCTATTGCCAATTAACCTACTTCAACCTGCCTCCACCCAGTGCGGTGTTGGTCCAGTGTGTGTTCCCATAGAGCTATTGTCAACCTACTTCAACCTGCGTCCACCCAGTGTGATGTTGGTCCATTCTGTGTCCTCATAGAGCTACTGTCAACCTGCCTCCACCCAGTGTGATGTTGGTCCAGTGTGTGTCCCCTTGGACCTATCAACCTACTTCAACCTGCCTCAACCCAGTGTGGGTGTGGTTTAGTGTATGTCCCCATAGAGCTATTGTCAACCTACTTTAACCTGCCTCCACCCAGTGTGATGTTGGTCCGGTGTGTGTCCCCATAGAGCTATTGTCAACCTACTTCAACCTGCCTCCACCCAGTGTGGGGTTGGTCCAGTGTCTGTTCCCATAGAGCTATTGTCAACCTACTTCAACCTGCCTCCACCCAGTGTGGGGTTGGTCCATTGTGTGTCCCCATAGAGCTATTGTCAACCTACTTCAACCTGCCTCCACCCAGTGTGGTGTTGGTCCAGTGTGTGTCCCCATAGAGCTATTGTCAACCTACTTCAACCTGCCTCCACCCAGTGTGGTGTTGGTCCATTGTGTGTCCCCATAGAGCTATTGTCAACCTACTTCAACCTGCCTCCACCCAGTGTGATGTTGGTCCAGTGTGTGTCCCCATAGAGCTATTGTCAACCTATACTTCAACCTGCCTCCACCCAGTATGATGTTGGTCCGTTGTGTGTCCCCATAGAGCTATTGTCAACCTACATGTACTTCAACCTGCCTCCACCCAGTGTGATGTTGGTCCAGTGTGTGTCCCCATAGACCTATCAACCTACTTCAACCTGCCTCAACCCAGTGTGGGTGTGGTTTAGTGTATGTGCTATTGTCAACCTACTTCAACCTGCCTCAACCCAGTTTGGTGTTGGTCCAGTGTGTGTCCCCATAGAGCTATTGTCAAACTTACTTCAACCTGCCTCCACCCGGTGCGGTATTCGTCCAGTGAGCTACTTCAACCTGCCTCCACCCAGTGTGATGTTGGTCCATTCTGTGTCCTCATAGAGCTATTGCCAACCTACTTCAACCTGCCTCCACCCAGTGTGGTGTTGGTCCAGTGTGTGTCCCCATAGAGCTAAATATTGTCAACCTACTTCAACCTGCCTCTATCCAGTGTGGTGTTGGTCCATTGTGTGTCCCCATAGAGCTATTGTCAACCTACTTCAACCTGCCTCCACCCAGTGTGATGTTGGTCCGGTGTGTGTCCCCATAGAGCTATTGTCAACCTACTTCAACCTGCCTCCACCCAGTGTGGTGTTGGTCCAGTGTGTGTCCCCATAGAGCTATCGTCAACCTATACTTCAACCTGCCTCCACCCAGTATGATGTTGGTCCGGTGTGTGTCCCCATAGAGCTATTGTCAACCTACATGTACTTCAACCTGCCTCCACCCAGTGTGATGTTGGTCCAGTGTGTGTCCCCATAGACCTATCAACCTACTTCAATCTGCCTCAACCCAGTGTGGGTGTGGTTTAGTGTATGTGCTATTGTCAACCTACTTCAACCTGCCTCAACCCAGTGTGATTATGGTCTGGACAGTGTGTGTCCTCATAGAGCTATTGTCAACCTACTTCAACCTGCCTCAACCCAGTTTGGTGTTGGTCCAGTGTGTGTCCTCATAGAGCTATTGTCAACCTACTTCAACCTGCCTCAACCCAGTGTGGGTGTGGTTTAGTGGGTGTCCCCATTTAGCTATTGTCAACCTACTTCAACCTGCCTCCACCCAGTGTGATGTTGGTCCATTCTGTGTCCTCATAGAGCTATTGTCAACCTACTTCAACCTGCCTCCACCCAGTGTGGTGTTGGTCCGGTGTGTGTCCCCATAGAGCTATTGTCAACCTATACTTCAACCTGCCTCCACCCAGTGTGATGTTGGTCCAGTGTGTGTCCCCATAGACCTATCAACCTACTTCAACCTGCCTCAACCCAGTGTGGGTGTGGTTTAGTGTGTGTCCCCATTGAGCTATTGTCAACCTACTTCAACCTGCCTCCACCCAGTGTGATGTTGGTCCAGTGTGTGTCCCCATAGACCTATCAACCTACTTCAACCTGCCTCAACCCAGTGTGGGTGTGGTTTAGTGTGTGTCCCCATTGAGCTATTGTCAACCTACTTCAACCTGCCTCCACCCAGTGTGGTGTTGGTCCAGTGTGTGTTCCCATAGAGCTATTATCAACCTACTTCAACCTGCCTCCACCCAGTGTGATGTTGGTCCAGTGTGTGTCCCCATGGACCTATCAACCTACTTCAACCTGCCTCAACCCAGTGTGGGTGTGGTTTAGTGTGTGTCCCCATTGAGCTATTGTCAACCTACTTCAACCTGCCTCCACCCAGTGTGGTGTTGGTCCATTTTGTGTCCCCATAGAGCTATTGTCAACCTACTTCAACCTGCCTCCACCCAGTGTGGTGTTGGTCCAGTGTGTGTTCCCATAGAGCTATTGTCAACCTACTTCAACCTGCCTCCACCCAGTGTGATGTTGGTCCGGTGTGTGTCCCCATAGAGCTATTGTCATCCTACTTCAACCTGCCTCCACTGGTCCAGTGTGTGTTCCCATAGAGCTATTGTCAACCTACTTCAACCTGCCTCCACCCAGTGTGATCTTGGTCCATTCTGTGTCCTCATAGAGCTATTGTCAACCTACTTCAACCTGCCTCCACCCAGTGTGGTGTTGGTCCAGTGTGTGTCCCCATAGAGCTATAGTCCACCTACTTCAACCTGCCTCCCAGTGTGGTGTTGGTCCAGTGTGTGTCCCCATAGAGCTATGGCCCCCTAATTCAACCTGCCTCCACCCAGTGTTGGTGTGTGTGTCCCCATAGAGCTTTGGCGACCTACTTCAGCCTCCACCCAGTGTGGTGTTGGTCCAGTGTGTTTCCCCATAGAGCTATATGGCCACCTACTTCAACCTGCCTCCACCCAGTGTGGTGTTGGTCCAGTGTGTTTCCCCATAGAGCTATATGGCCACCTACTTCAACCTGCCTCCACCCAGTGTGGTGTTGGTCCAGTGTGGGTCCCCATAGAGCTATATGGCCACCTACTTCAACCAGCCTCCACACACTGGTAAGATGTCCACCTGACTGGATCATTGAGCATTGGTGAGCATGGTGTGCTCCATTTTGGATAGCTCAGGTGCTGGTTGATGTGCGCAGGTGTGTCTAGTGAATAATCTTCTAGTGAGGGCATGATGGGTGTGTCTAGTAAATAATCTTCTAGTGAGGGCATGATGGGTGTGTCTAGTGATGGCATGGTGGGTGTGTCTAGTGAATAATCTTCTAGTGAGGGCATGGTGGGTGTGTCTAGTGAATAATATTCTAGTGAGGGCATGATGGGTGTGTCTAGTGAATAATCTTCTATTGAGGGCATGGTGGGTGTGTCTAGTGAATAATCTTCTAGTGAGGGCATGGTGGGTGTGTCTAGTGAATAATCTTCTAGTGAGGGCATGATGAGTGTGTCTAGTGAATAATCTTCTAGTGAGGGCATGGTGGGTGTGTCTAGTGAATAATCTTCTAGTGAGGGCATGGTGGGTGTATCTAGTGAATAATCTTCTAGTGGGGGCATGATGGGTGTGTCTAGTGAATAATCTTCTGGTGAGTGCATGGTGGGTGTGTCTAGTGAATAATCTTCCATGATGGGTGTGTCTAGTGAATAATCTTCTAGTGAGTAGCAGATCATCCAGTGCTCTCTGTAATAGCAGATTATCCAGTGACTATTGTTGTAATGATAGAGCAGTACATGCTGCACTGTGACTATTGTTGTAGTGATAGAGCAGTGCTTGCTGCACTGTGACTATTGTTGTAATGATAGAGCAGTGCTTGCTGCACTGTGACTATTGTTGTAATGATAGAGCAGTACTTGCTGCACTGTGACTATTGTTGTAATGATAGAGTAGTACTTGCTGCACTGTGACTATTGTTGTAGTGATAGAGTAGTACTTGCTGCACTGTGACTATTGTTGTAATGATAGAGTAGTATTTGCTGCACTGTGACTATTGTTGTAATGAAGAGTAGTATTTGCTGCACTGTGACTATTGTTGTAGTGATAGAGTAGTACTTGCTGCACTGTGACTATTGTTGTAGTGATAGAGCAGTACTTGCTGCACTGTGACTATTGTTGTAGTGATAGAGCAGTGCTTGCTGCACTGTGACTATTGTTGTAGTGATAGAGCAGTACTTGCTGCACTGTGACTATTGTTGTAATGATAGAGCAGTACTTGCTGCACTGTGACTATTGTTGTAATGATAGAGCAGTACTTGCTGCACTGTGACTATTGTTGTAATGATAGAGCAGTACTTGCTGCACTGTGACTATTGTTGTAATGATAGAGCAGTACTTGCTGCACTGTGACTATTGTTGTAGTGATAGAGCAGTGCTTGCTGCACTGTGACTATTGTTGTAATGATAGAGTAGTATTTGCTGCACTGTGACTATTGTTGTAGTGATAGAGCAGTGCTTGCTGCACTGTGACTATTGTTGTAGTGATAGAGCAGTACTTGCTGCACTGTGACTATTGTTGTAATGATAGAGTAGTGCTTGCTGTACTGTGACTATTGTTGTAATGATAGAGCAGTGCTTGCTGCACTGTGACTATTGTTGTAATGATAGAGCAGTACTTGCTGCACTGTGACTATTGTTGTAGTGATAGAGTAATGCTTGCTGCACTGTGACTATTGTTGTAATGATAGAGCAGTGCTTGCTGCACTGTGACTATTGTTGTAATGATAGAGCAATGCTTGCTGCACTGTGACTATTGTTGTAGTGATAGAGTAATGCTTGCTGCACTGTGACTATTGTTGTAGTGATAGAGCAGTACTTGCTGCACTGTGACTATTGTTGTAGTGATAGAGCAGTACTTGCTGCACTGTGACTATTGTTGTAATGATAGAGCAGTGCTTGCTGCACTGTGACTATTGTTGTAATGATAGAGTAATGCTTGCTGCACTGTGACTATTGTTGTAGTGATAGAGCAGTGCTTGCTGCACTGTGACTATTGTTGTAGTGATAGAGCAGTGCTTGCTGCACTGTGACTATTGTTGTAATGATAGAGCAGTACTTGCTGCACTGTGACTATTGTTGTAGTGATAGAGCAGTACTTGCTGCACTGTGACTATTGTTGTAGTGATAGAGCAGTACTTTCTGCACTGTGACTATTGTTGTAATGATAGAGCAGTGCTTGCTGCACTGTGACTATTGTTGTAGTGATAGAGCAGTACTTGCTGCACTGTGACTATTGTTGTAATGATAGAGTAGTGCTTGCTGCACTGTGACTATTGTTGTAATGATAGAGCAGTACTTGCTGCACTGTGACTGTTGTTGTAGTGATAGAGCAGTGCTTGCTGCACTGTGACTATTGTTGTAGTGATAGAGCAGTGCTTGCTGCACTGTGACTATTGTTGTAATGATAGAGCAGTACTTGCTGCACTGTGACTGTTGTTGTAGTGATAGAGTAGTATTTGCTGCACTGTGACTATTGTTGTAATGATAGAGCAGTACTTGCTGCACTGTGACTATTGTTGTAATGATAGAGCAGTACTTGCTGCACTGTGACTATTGTTGTAATGATAGAGCAGTACTTGCTGCACTGTGACTATTGTTGTAATGATAGAGTATTGCTTGCTGCACTGTGACTATTGTTGTAGTGATAGAGCAGTGTTTGCTGCACTGTGACTATTGTTGTAATGATAGAGCAGTACTTGCTGCACTGTGACTATTGTTGTAATGATAGAGCAGTACTTGCTGCACTGTGACTATTGTTGTAGTGATAGAGCAGTACTTGCTGCACTGTGACTATTGTTGTAGTGATAGAGTAATACTTGCTGCACTGTGACTATTGTTGTAGTGATAGAGCAGTACTTGCTGCACTGTGACTATTGTTGTAATGATAGAGCAGTGCTTGCTGCACTGTGACTATTGTTGTAATGATAGAGCAGTACTTGCTGCACTGTGACTATTGTTGTAGTGATAGAGTAGTGCTTGCTGCACTGTGACTATTGTTGTAGTGATAGAGCAGTACTTGCTGCACTGTGACTATTGTTGTAGTGATAGAGCAGTACTTGCTGCACTGTGACTATTGTTGTAATGATAGAGCAGTACTTGCTGCACTGTGACTATTGTTGTAATGATAGAGCAGTGCTTGCTGCACTGTGACTATTGTTGTAATGATAGAGCAGTGCTTGCTGCACTGTGACTATTGTTGTAATGATAGAGTAGTACTTGCTGCACTGTGACTATTGTTGTAGTGATAGAGTATTACTTGCTGCACTGTGACTATTGTTGTAGTGATAGAGCAGTACTTGCTGCACTGTGACTATTGTTGTAGTGATAGAGTAATGCTTGCTGCACTGTGACTATTGTTGTAGTGATAGAGTAGTACTTGCTGCACTGTGACTATTGTTGTAATGATAGAGCAGTACTTGCTGCACTGTGACTATTGTTGTAGTGATAGAGTAGTGCTTGCTGCACTGTGACTATTGTTGTAGTGATAGAGCAGTGCTTGCTGCACTGTGACTATTGTTGTAATGATAGAGCAGTACTTGCTGCACTGTGACTATTGTTGCAGTGATAGAGCAGTGCTTGCTGCACTGTGACTATTGTTGTAGTGATAGAGCAGTGCTTGCTGCACTGTGACTATTGTTGTAATGATAGAGCAGTACTTGCTGCACTGTGACTATTGTTGTAATGATAGAGCAGTGCTTGCTGCACTGTGACTATTGTTGTAATGATAGAGTAGTACTTGCTGCACTGTGACTATTGTTGTAATGATAGAGCAGTACTTGCTGCACTGTGACTATTGTTGTAATGATAGAGCAGTGCTTGCTGCACTGTGACTATTGTTGTAATGATAGAGCAGTGCTTGCTGCACTGTGACTATTGTTGTAATGATAGAGCAGTACTTGCTGCACTGTGACTATTGTTGTAGTGATAGAGCAGTGCTTGCTGCACTGTGACTATTGTTGTAGTGATAGAGCAGTGCTTGCTGCACTGTGACTATTGTTGTAGTGATAGAGCAGTACTTGCTGCACTGTGACTATTGTTGTAATGATAGAGCAGTACTTGCTGCACTGTTACTATTGTTGTAATGATAGAGCAGTACTTGCTGCACTGTGACTATTGTTGTAATGATAGAGCAGTACTTGCTGCACTGTGACTATTGTTGTAGTGATAGAGCAGTACTTGCTGCACTGTGACTATTGTTGTAGTGATAGAGCAGTACTTGCTGCACTGTGACTATTGTTGTAATGATAGAGCAGTACTTGCTGCACTGTGACTATTGTTGTAGTGATAGAGTAGTGCTTGTTGCACTATGACTATTGTTGTAGTGATAGAGCAGTACTTGCTGCACTGTGACTATTGTTGTAATGATAGAGTAGTACTTGCTGCACTGTGACTATTGTTGTAATGATAGAGCAGTACTTGCTGCACTGTGACTATTGTTGTAGTGATAGAGTAGTGCTTGCTGCACTGTGACTATTGTTGTAGTGATAGAGCAGTACTTGCTGCACTGTGACTATTGTTGTAGTGATAGAGTAGTACTTGCTGCACTGTGACTATTGTTGTAGTGATAGAGCAGTACTTGCTGCACTGTGACTATTGTTGTAGTGATAGAGTAGTACTTGCTGCACTGTGACTATTGTTGTAGTGATAGAGCAGTGCTTGCTGCACTGTGACTATTGTTGTAGTGATAGAGCAGTACTTGCTGCACTGTGACTATTGTTGTAGTGATAGAGCAGTGCTTGCTGCACTGTGACTATTGTTGTAATGATAGAGCAGTACTTGCTGCACTGTGACTATTGTTGTAATGATAGAGCAGTGCTTGCTGCACTGTGACTATTGTTGTAATGATAGAGCAGTACTTGCTGCACTGTGACTATTGTTGTAATGATAGAGCAGTACTTGCTGCACTGTGACTATTGTTGTAGTGATAGAGCAGTACTTGCTGCACTGTGACTATTGTTGTAATGATAGAGTAGTACTTGCTGCACTGTGACTATTGTTGTAATGATAGAGCAGTACTTGCTGCACTGTGACTATTGTTGTAGTGATAGAGCAGTACTTGCTGCACTGTGACTATTGTTGTAGTGATAGAGTAGTGCTTGCTGCACTGTGACTATTGTTGTAGTGATAGAGCAGTGCTTGCTGCACTGTGACTATTGTTGTAATGATAGAGCAGTACTTGCTGCACTGTGACTATTGTTGTAGTGATAGAGCAGTGCTTGCTGCACTGTGACTATTGTTGTAATGATAGAGCAGTACTTGCTGCACTGTGACTATTGTTGTAATGATAGAGCAGTGCTTGCTGCACTGTGACTATTGTTGTAGTGATAGAGCAGTGCTTGCTGCACTGTGACTATTGTTGTAATGATAGAGTAGTACTTGCTGCACTGTGACTATTGTTGTAATGATAGAGTAGTACTTGCTGCACTGTGACTATTGTTGTAATGATAGAGCAGTACTTGCTGCACTGTGACTATTGTTGTAATGATAGAGCAGTACTTGCTGCACTGTGACTATTGTTGCAGTGATAGAGCAGTGCTTGCTGCACTGTGACTATTGTTGTAGTGATAGAGCAGTGCTTGCTGCACTGTGACTATTGTTGTAATGATAGAGCAGTACTTGCTGCACTGTGACTATTGTTGTAATGATAGAGCAGTGCTTGCTGCACTGTGACTATTGTTGTAATGATAGAGTAGTACTTGCTGCACTGTGACTATTGTTGTAATGATAGAGCAGTACTTGCTGCACTGTGACTATTGTTGTAATGATAGAGCAGTGCTTGCTGCACTGTGACTATTGTTGTAATGATAGAGCAGTGCTTGCTGCACTGTGACTATTGTTGTAATGATAGAGCAGTACTTGCTGCACTGTGACTATTGTTGTAGTGATAGAGCAGTGCTTGCTGCACTGTGACTATTGTTGTAGTGATAGAGCAGTGCTTGCTGCACTGTGACTATTGTTGTAATGATAGAGCAGTACTTGCTGCACTGTGACTATTGTTGTAATGATAGAGCAGTACTTGCTGCACTGTTACTATTGTTGTAATGATAGAGCAGTACTTGCTGCACTGTGACTATTGTTGTAATGATAGAGCAGTACTTGCTGCACTGTGACTATTGTTGTAGTGATAGAGCAGTACTTGCTGCACTGTGACTATTGTTGTAGTGATAGAGCAGTACTTGCTGCACTGTGACTATTGTTGTAATGATAGAGCAGTACTTGCTGCACTGTGACTATTGTTGTAGTGATAGAGCAGTGCTTGCTGCACTGTGACTATTGTTGTAGTGATAGAGTAGTACTTGCTGCACTGTGACTATTGTTGTAGTGATAGAGTAATGCTTGCTGCACTGTGACTATTGTTGTAGTGATAGAGCAGTGCTTGCTGCACTGTGACTATTGTTGTAATGATAGAGCAGTACTTGCTGCACTGTGACTATTGTTGTAGTGATAGAGCAGTGCTTGCTGCACTGTGACTATTGTTGTAGTGATAGAGCAGTACTTGCTGCACTGTGACTATTGTTGTAGTGATAGAGTAGTACTTGCTGCACTGTGACTATTGTTGTAGTGATAGAGCAGTGCTTGCTGCACTGTGACTATTGTTGTAGTGATAGAGTAGTACTTGCTGCACTGTGACTATTGTTGTAGTGATAGAGTAATGCTTGCTGCACTGTGACTATTGTTGTAGTGATAGAGCAGTGCTTGCTGCACTGTGACTATTGTTGTAATGATAGAGCAGTACTTGCTGCACTGTGACTATTGTTGTAGTGATAGAGTGGTATTTGCTGCACTGTGACTATTGTTGTAGTGATAGAGCAGTGCTTGCTGCACTGTGACTATTGTTGTAATGATAGAGCAGTACTTGCTGCACTGTGACTATTGTTGTAATGATAGAGTAGTACTTGCTGCACTGTGACTATTGTTGTAATGACAGAGCAGTACTTGCTGCACTGTGACTATTGTTGTAATGATAGAGCAGTGCTTGCTGCACTGTGACTATTGTTGTAATGATAGAGCAGTACTTGCTGCACTGTGACTATTGTTGTAATGATAGAGCAGTGCTTGCTGCACTGTGACTATTGTTGTAATGATAGAGCAGTACTTGCTGCACTGTGACTATTGTTGTAATGATAGAGCAGTACTTGCTGCACTGTGACTATTGTTGTAGTGATAGAGCAGTACTTGCTGCACTGTGACTATTGTTGTAATGATAGAGTAGTACTTGCTGCACTGTGACTATTGTTGCAGTGATAGAGCAGTGCTTGCTGCACTGTGACTATTGTTGTAATGATAGAGCAGTACTTGCTGCACTGTGACTATTGTTGTAGTGATAGAGTAGTGCTTGCTGCACTGTGACTATTGTTGTAATGATAGAGCAGTACTTGCTGCACTGTGACTATTGTTGTAGTGATAGAGCAGTACTTGCTGCACTGTGACTATTGTTGTAATGACAGAGCAGTACTTGCTGCACTGTGACTATTGTTGTAATGATAGAGCAGTGCTTGCTGCACTGTGACTATTGTTGTAATGACAGAGCAGTACTTGCTGCACTGTGACTATTGTTGTAATGATAGAGCAGTGCTTGCTGCACTGTGACTATTGTTGTAATGATAGAGCAGTACTTGCTGCACTGTGACTATTGTTGTAATGATAGAGCAGTACTTGCTGCACTGTGACTATTGTTGTAGTGATAGAGCAGTACTTGCTGCACTGTGACTATTGTTGTAATGATAGAGTAGTACTTGCTGCACTGTGACTATTGTTGCAGTGATAGAGCAGTGCTTGCTGCACTGTGACTATTGTTGTAATGATAGAGCAGTACTTGCTGCACTGTGACTATTGTTGTAGTGATAGAGTAGTGCTTGCTGCACTGTGACTATTGTTGTAATGATAGAGCAGTACTTGCTGCACTGTGACTATTGTTGTAATGATAGAGCAGTGCTTGCTGCACTGTGACTATTGTTGTAATGATAGAGCAGTACTTGCTGCACTGTGACTATTGTTGTAATGATAGAGCAGTACTTGCTGCACTGTGACTATTGTTGTAATGATAGAGCAGTACTTGCTGCACTGTGACTATTGTTGTAATGATAGAGCAGTACTTGCTGCACTGTGACTATTGTTGTAGTGATAGAGCAGTACTTGCTGCACTGTGACTATTGTTGTAGTGATAGAGCAGTACTTGCTGCACTGTGACTATTGTTGTAATGATAGAGTAGTACTTGCTGCACTGTGACTATTGTTGTAATGATAGAGCAGTACTTGCTGCACTGTGACTATTGTTGTAGTGATAGAGCAGTGCTTGCTGCACTGTGACTATTGTTGTAATGATAGAGCAGTACTTGCTGCACTGTGACTATTGTTGTAATGATAGAGTAGTACTTGCTGCACTGTGACTATTGTTGTAGTGGTAGAGCAGTACTTGCTGCACTGTGACTATTGTTGTAATAATAGAGCAGTACTTGCTGCACTGTGACTATTGTTGTAGTGATAGAGCAGTACTTGCTGCACTGTGACTATTGTTGTAGTGATAGAGCAGTACTTGCTGCACTGTGACTATTGTTGTAATGATAGAGTAGTACTTGCTGCACTGTGACTATTGTTGTAATGATAGAGTAGTGCTTGTTGCACTGTGACTATTGTTGTAATAATAGAGCAGTACTTGCTGCACTGTGACTATTGTTGTAGTGATAGAGCAGTACTTGCTGCACTGTGACTATTGTTGTAATGATAGAGTAGTGCTTGTTGCACTGTGACTATTGTTGTAGTGATAGAGCAGTACTTGCTGCACTGTGACTATTGTTGTAATGATAGAGTAGTACTTGCTGCACTGTGACTATTGTTGTAGTGATAGAGCAGTACTTGCTGCACTGTGACTATTGTTGTAGTGGTAGAGCAGTACTTGCTGCACTGTGACTATTGTTGTAATAATAGAGCAGTACTTGCTGCACTGTGACTATTGTTGTAGTGATAGAGCAGTACTTGCTGCACTGTGACTATTGTTGTAATGATAGAGTACTGCTTGCTGCACTGTGACTATTGTTGTAATGATAGAGCAGTACTTGCTGCACTGTGACTATTGTTGTAATGATAGAGCAGTGCTTGCTGCACTGTGACTATTGTTGTAATGATAGAGCAGTGCTTGCTGCACTGTGACTATTGTTGTAATGATAGAGCAGTGCTTGCTGCACTGTGACTATTGTTGTAGTGATAGAGCAGTGCTTGCTGCACTGTGACTATTGTTGTAATGATAGAGCAGTGCTTGCTGCACTGTGACTATTGTTGTAATGATAGAGTAGTGCTTGCTGCACTGTGACTATTGTTGTAGTGATAGAGCAGTACTTGCTGCACTGTGACTATTGTTGTAATGATAGAGCAGTACTTGCTGCACTGTGACTATTGTTGTAATGATAGAGCAGTGCTTGCTGCACTGTGACTATTGTTGTAATGATAGAGCAGTGCTTGCTGCACTGTGACTATTGTTGTAGTGATAGAGCAGTGCTTGCTGCACTGTGACTATTGTTGTAGTGATAGAGCAGTACTTGCTGCACTGTGACTATTGTTGTAATGATAGAGCAGTACTTGCTGCACTGTGACTATTGTTGTAGTGATAGAGCAGTGCTTGCTGCACTGTGACTATTGTTGTAATGATAGAGCAGTACTTGCTGCACTGTGACTATTGTTGTAGTGATAGAGTAGTACTTGCTGCACTGTGACTATTGTTGTAATGATAGAGCAGTACTTGCTGCACTGTGACTATTGTTGTAGTGATAGAGCAATGCTTGCTGCACTGTGACTATTGTTGTAATGATAGAGTAGTACTTGCTGCACTGTGACTATTGTTGTAATGATAGAGTAGTACTTGCTGCACTGTGACTATTGTTGTAATGACAGAGCAGTACTTGCTGCACTGTGACTATTGTTGTAATGATAGAGTAGTACTTGCTGCACTGTGACTATTGTTGTAGTGATAGAGCAGTACTTGCTGCACTGTGACTATTGTTGTAGTGGTAGAGCAGTACTTGCTGCACTGTGACTATTGTTGTAATAATAGAGCAGTACTTGCTGCACTGTGACTATTGTTGTAGTGATAGAGCAGTACTTGCTGCACTGTGACTATTGTTGTAATGATAGAGTACTGCTTGCTGCACTGTGACTATTGTTGTAATGATAGAGCAGTACTTGCTGCACTGTGACTATTGTTGTAATGATAGAGCAGTGCTTGCTGCACTGTGACTATTGTTGTAATGATAGAGCAGTGCTTGCTGCACTGTGACTATTGTTGTAATGATAGAGCAGTGCTTGCTGCACTGTGACTATTGTTGTAGTGATAGAGCAGTGCTTGCTGCACTGTGACTATTGTTGTAATGATAGAGCAGTGCTTGCTGCACTGTGACTATTGTTGTAATGATAGAGTAGTGCTTGCTGCACTGTGACTATTGTTGTAGTGATAGAGCAGTACTTGCTGCACTGTGACTATTGTTGTAATGATAGAGCAGTACTTGCTGCACTGTGACTATTGTTGTAATGATAGAGCAGTACTTGCTGCACTGTGACTATTGTTGTAATGATAGAGCAGTGCTTGCTGCACTGTGACTATTGTTGTAATGATAGAGCAGTGCTTGCTGCACTGTGACTATTGTTGTAGTGATAGAGCAGTGCTTGCTGCACTGTGACTATTGTTGTAGTGATAGAGCAGTACTTGCTGCACTGTGACTATTGTTGTAATGATAGAGCAGTACTTGCTGCACTGTGACTATTGTTGTAGTGATAGAGCAGTGCTTGCTGCACTGTGACTATTGTTGTAATGATAGAGCAGTGCTTGCTGCACTGTGACTATTGTTGTAATGATAGAGCAGTACTTGCTGCACTGTGACTATTGTTGTAGTGATAGAGTAGTACTTGCTGCACTGTGACTATTGTTGTAATGATAGAGCAGTACTTGCTGCACTGTGACTATTGTTGTAGTGATAGAGCAATGCTTGCTGCACTGTGACTATTGTTGTAATGATAGAGTAGTACTTGCTGCACTGTGACTATTGTTGTAATGATAGAGTAGTACTTGCTGCACTGTGACTATTGTTGTAATGACAGAGCAGTACTTGCTGCACTGTGACTATTGTTGTAATGATAGAGTAGTACTTGCTGCACTGTGACTATTGTTGTAGTGATAGAGCAGTACTTGCTGCACTGTGACTATTGTTGTAGTGGTAGAGCAGTACTTGCTGCACTGTGACTATTGTTGTAATAATAGAGCAGTACTTGCTGCACTGTGACTATTGTTGTAGTGATAGAGCAGTACTTGCTGCACTGTGACTATTGTTGTAATGATAGAGTACTGCTTGCTGCACTGTGACTATTGTTGTAATGATAGAGCAGTACTTGCTGCACTGTGACTATTGTTGTAATGATAGAGCAGTGCTTGCTGCACTGTGACTATTGTTGTAATGATAGAGCAGTGCTTGCTGCACTGTGACTATTGTTGTAATGATAGAGCAGTGCTTGCTGCACTGTGACTATTGTTGTAGTGATAGAGCAGTGCTTGCTGCACTGTGACTATTGTTGTAATGATAGAGCAGTGCTTGCTGCACTGTGACTATTGTTGTAATGATAGAGTAGTGCTTGCTGCACTGTGACTATTGTTGTAGTGATAGAGCAGTACTTGCTGCACTGTGACTATTGTTGTAATGATAGAGCAGTACTTGCTGCACTGTGACTATTGTTGTAATGATAGAGCAGTGCTTGCTGCACTGTGACTATTGTTGTAATGATAGAGCAGTGCTTGCTGCACTGTGACTATTGTTGTAGTGATAGAGCAGTGCTTGCTGCACTGTGACTATTGTTGTAGTGATAGAGCAGTACTTGCTGCACTGTGACTATTGTTGTAATGATAGAGCAGTACTTGCTGCACTGTGACTATTGTTGTAGTGATAGAGCAGTGCTTGCTGCACTGTGACTATTGTTGTAATGATAGAGCAGTGCTTGCTGCACTGTGACTATTGTTGTAATGATAGAGCAGTACTTGCTGCACTGTGACTATTGTTGTAGTGATAGAGTAGTACTTGCTGCACTGTGACTATTGTTGTAATGATAGAGCAGTACTTGCTGCACTGTGACTATTGTTGTAGTGATAGAGCAATGCTTGCTGCACTGTGACTATTGTTGTAATGATAGAGTAGTACTTGCTGCACTGTGACTATTGTTGTAATGATAGAGTAGTACTTGCTGCACTGTGACTATTGTTGTAATGACAGAGCAGTACTTGCTGCACTGTGACTATTGTTGTAATGATAGAGTAGTACTTGCTGCACTGTGACTATTGTTGTAATGATAGAGTAGTACTTGCTGCACTGTGACTATTGTTGTAATGATAGAGCAGTACTTGCTGCACTGTGACTATTGTTGTAATGATAGAGTAGTACTTGCTGCACTGTGACTATTGTTGTAATGATAGAGCAGTACTTGCTGCACTGTGACTATTGTTGTAATGATAGAGTAGTACTTGCTGCACTGTGACTATTGTTGTAATGACAGAGCAGTACTTGCTGCACTGTGACTATTGTTGTAATGATAGAGCAGTGCTTGCTGCACTGTGACTATTGTTGTAGTGATAGAGCAGTACTTGCTGCACTGTGACTATTGTTGTAGTGATAGAGCAGTACTTGCTGCACTGTGACTATTGTTGTAGTGATAGAGCAGTGCTTGCTGCACTATGACTATTGTTGTAATGATAGAGCAGTACTTGCTGCACTGTGACTATTGTTGTAATGATAGAGCAGTACTTGCTGCACTGTGACTATTGTTGTAGTGATAGAGCAGTGCTTGCTGCACTGTGACTATTGTTGTAATGATAGAGTAGTACTTGCTGCACTGTGACTATTGTTGTAGTGATAGAGCAGTACTTGCTGCACTGTGACTATTGTTGTAGTGATAGAGCAGTACTTGCTGCACTGTGACTATTGTTGTAGTGATAGAGCAGTGCTTGCTGCACTATGACTATTGTTGTAATGATAGAGCAGTACTTGCTGCACTGTGACTATTGTTGTAATGATAGAGCAGTACTTGCTGCACTGTGACTATTGTTGTAGTGATAGAGCAGTGCTTGCTGCACTGTGACTATTGTTGTAATGATAGAGCAGTACTTGCTGCACTGTGACTATTGTTGTAGTGATAGAGCAGTGCTTGCTGCACTGTGACTATTGTTGTAATGATAGAGCAGTGCTTGCTGCACTATGACTATTGTTGTAATGATAGAGCAGTACTTGCTGCACTGTGACTATTGTTGTAATGATAGAGCAGTACTTGCTGCACTGTGACTATTGTTGTAGTGATAGAGTAGTGCTTGCTGCACTGTGACTATTGTTGTAATGATAGAGCAGTACTTGCTGCACTGTGACTATTGTTGTAGTGATAGAGCAGTACTTGCTGCACTGTGACTATTGTTGTAGTGATAGAGCAGTACTTGCTGCACTGTGACTATTGTTGTAATGATAGAGCAGTACTTGCTGCACTGTGACTATTGTTGTAATGATAGAGTAGTGTTTGCTGCACTGTGACTATTGTTGTAATGATAGAGTAGTGCTTGCTGCACTGTGACTATTGTTGTAATGATAGAGCAGTGCTTGCTGCACTGTGACTATTGTTGTAATGATAGAGCAGTGCTTGCTGCACTGTGACTATTGTTGTAATGATAGAGCAGTACTTGCTGCACTGTGACTATTGTTGTAATGATAGAGCAGTACTTGCTGCACTGTGACTATTGTTGTAATGATAGAGCAGTACTTGCTGCACTGTGACTATTGTTGTAATGATAGAGTAGTACTTGCTGCACTGTGACTATTGTTGTAATGATAGAGTAGTACTTGCTGCACTGTGACTATTGTTGTAATGACAGAGCAGTACTTGCTGCACTGTGACTATTGTTGTAATGATAGAGCAGTGCTTGCTGCACTGTGACTATTGTTGTAATGATAGAGCAGTACTTGCTGCACTGTGACTATTGTTGTAGTGATAGAGCAGTACTTGCTGCACTGTGACTATTGTTGTAGTGATAGAGCAGTGCTTGCTGCACTGTGACTATTGTTGTAATGATAGAGCAGTACTTGCTGCACTGTGACTATTGTTGTAGTGATAGAGCAGTGCTTGCTGCACTGTGACTATTGTTGTAATGATAGAGCAGTACTTGCTGCACTGTGACTATTGTTGTAGTGATAGAGTAGTGCTTGCTGCACTGTGACTGGCCAACCAACACTGTTGTGCTCTCCTATGGTGGCATGGTTTAGGGTGGGGCACTCACCTGCACAGGCTAAGGCCTTGTATTGTGATGATGCTGGGCCTCAGGACTGACCAACCAACACTGTTGTGTTCTCCTATGGCTTGGAATTTTGACTCTGGAAATTTCCGACACACGTGTTTTGAGCAGACAGTTGATACGTTTCTCCTTAAAGTATAGTTTGTGTGGACAATCTACGAGTTGCTTGCTCAATGTGTGGACAAGTATTAGTGTGGACAATCTGTGAATTATTTAAATCCTGGTTTGCTCATAACATGTAATATATCAAAATGTTGCCTCATGAAACTACAGTCATTTTATTGTGTTTTTAGATACTGTGGATGTCTACAACCTGATAGCAAACTTGCTCATCCAGTGAAACTGAGGAGGGACCTCAGCCTTGAAGAAAGAAAGGCGGATGTGTTGCTCTTAAGAGAAAGATGGACATTGATCACTTCAGGAGTAGACAGAAAGGTATATAACCGTAATCAAGAAATCTTTGTGAAAAACATATTACATGGGAAAGTTGTAAATGAAAAGTTTGAACACGAAGAAAATCGGCATGGATCAATTGAACATTCCCTAGCCCCCACTTTCTCCAGTGCCAAACCAGCCTCATTTCAACCCTTCTCTCATCAGTTCATATCACATGAAAGAGTACAATTGACTGATAGCAAGATCCTCTCTGAAGGCCAAGCCCTTTCAGTTAACCAGGCTGTCTCAGATGTCGGTGTTCACATGGAAAACGACAACACCTCCTCACCTGAAATTATCTCCTCAACGACATCCCCGATCCTAACCATTAGCTTCAAAACCCCTCAACCCTGCCCCACCACTCACCCAGTTTACTCCCATCACCAGTTCAAATTGACTAGGACAAGTTTCTAGTATATGCCTTTGGAATTCTCGCAGTTTAGTCAACAATTTAACACATTTCAATCTTTTGTTTACTCATGTCACTATAATATAATTGCAATTACATAAACCTGGTTATCTAACTCTATATTTGATAAAGAAATCTTGCCAACCAATTTTGACATTTACCGAAAAGACAGACAGTCAAGAGGGGGAGGAGTATTGATCGCTACTGAATCTTGGATTCTAGTTTAAAAACATTCAGTCCCTCCTAAACTAGAAATAGTTACTATTGAGATAAACTCAGGACCTCACATCTACTTATATAGTACTCGTTTATGCACCTCCAAACTCATCTCATGAATACTTCACTACTCTATTCTCCTATTTACAGACAATTTCTGCTCAAAAGAATCTAGTAATTATGGGCGACCTCAATTTTCCAGATATCAACTGGGAATCTCTTACCTCCCCATCCGCATATCCTTCCCTGTTCTGTGATTTGATTTTTGATTACCACTTAACTCAAATGATATCTAGTCCTACTCATAAAGGTAATATCCTGGACCTAGTGCTAACCAACAATGTTGATCTAATTACCACTCCTACAGTCACCCCTACTCATGTGGACCTAGTGCTAACCAACAATGTTGATCTAATTACCACTCCTACAGTCACCCCTACTCATGTGGACCTAGTGCTAACCAACAATGTTGATCTAATTACCACTCCTACAGTCACCCCTACTCATGTGGACCTAGTGCTAACCAACAATGTTGATCTAATTACCACTCCTACAGTCACCCCTACTCATGATCTATGCATCTCTGCTTATCATCTTCTATATAGTCTCCTACTCTCTTTTGTCTCGTTCTCGAGACACTGTCTCTACCCGAAATATCCAAGTGTACTAAAGCTGATTTTGACGGCATCAACAACTACCTGCTAGACCTCAATTTTGATAATAATTTTTCTCTCCAAGATGTTGAATCTGCTTGGCTATCATTGAGATCAACTATCATCAAGGCTATGTCCCTATTTATCCCTAAAGTCAGTTAAAAACACATTAACGACCAAAATGGTTCACTCCTGAAGTTAAGTATGCACTTAACCGTACTCATTCAGTAAGGAAGAAATTTAAGAGAGTTCTCTCTGCCCATAACCATAGAAAGCTCGTATTCATTACTGAAAATCTTCAGACCATGGTGTCTGAGGCCAAAAGAACATTCGAATCTACTCTTGTGAAAGAGCACTGTGCAAAAAAAACTCTGCAAGAATTTACAGGTATATTAACGCCGGTATTGCCAGATACCAGCAGAGCTTGATATGGGTTCAACAACAGCTGCCTCAGACCATGACAAAGTCACTATATTGAACAATTACTTTAATTCAGTCTTTACAAGGAGTACTTATACTCTTCCTCCAACAGATTACATGACTGCTCCTGATAACATCTCCATCACAGAAACGGAAGTCTATAATGCTCTTTGCTCACTTGACCAAAAGTAAAGGAATTGATGGCATAGGCCCACGTGCATTGAAATATTGTGCTTCAGCTCTATACCTACCAATCTATTCTGCCCGAGTTTGTATTACCACCAAATTCCTCTGGAATGGTGTATGCATATGCATCAGATAGTTCCAATACACAAAGGAGGCGACAAATCACTGGTCGAGAACTATAGACCTATATCCCTTCTCTGCTGCATCTCAAAAGTTCTTGAGCGTCTGGTCTACGACAAAATCATCAACTTTGTCACCACATTTATCTCCACTGCCCAGTTTGGATTGAAAATCCGATCTACTCTCCAACAACTTCTAATTTTCATCAATAATTATAGTCTACTCACATCAGCACCAAATCCAGCATTGATGCCATCTACCTCGACTTCTCAAAGGCCTTCGACAGTATACCCCATGGTGAGCTTCTTTTTAAGCTATACACCATTGGTATCACAGGAGACATATGGAAGTGGCTAAGATCGTACCTAACATCTAGGACCCATTGTGTCCATCAACAATGTTCTATCTGACGATCTGTCAGTGCTATCCGGAGTAACCCAGGGCGGCATCCTGGGGTCACTACTCTCATTAATGATCTACCCCAATGCATCAAATTCTCCACAACACTTATATTTGCTGATGACACCAAATGTTTTAAACCAGTCCATTGCTCTACAGATCGTGACCTTGTACAAGAAGACTTGAACTTCTTTAAAGTGATTGGTGTTGCAAATGGAATCTCAAACTCAACAAGTAAAAATGTGTCCATGTTCATTTCTCAACTGCTGCATATAGCAAGTCTAACTCAAAGTACCAAATCAGTGATCAGGAGATCATATCCAAACCCTTCCATAGAGACCTAGGAGTAATATTATCTAGTGATCTCTCATGGGAAATTCATTACCACCACATTACTGCTAAAGCCTATAAGGGCATCTAGGCCTACTCAAACACCTTCAGTACTGCTAATGCTGCCTCTACTCTGAAACAACTATATTTAACCTTGGTTAAGTCACAGATCATGTACTGCTGTCAAATTTGGCGACCACAAAAGACAAAGCACATCATCTTATTAGAGATAATTCAAAGGAGAACGACATGATTTATTCTTGGATACCCAGATGGAGATTATAAATCTCGCCTAATACATCTTCACATTCTCCCCCTAATGATGGTATTTGAACTCCATGACATCCTGTTTTTTATCAAATCAATCAAGAACATCACACCATACTTTAATATATAAAACTGTTTCCTTCCTGAAGAGATCTTCTATCTCATCAAAGCTATGCCATGCAAGATCACTCATCAACCAGGCCAGACATTGGTACTTCAACAGACTTCCTCGTCTCTGGAATGCCCTTCCACCTATAAACATTAATCATTCCTTGTACAGTATCAAGAAAGACCTCAAAGTATTCTTATGGGCACACTTTATCTCAAACCTTGATGCAAAAAGTACATGTACTCATGTCCATGCAGCAGCTGTATGTCAACTCCAAATCCTTCCAACTCCACTAATAAATTAATCTTGGGTGCCTGTAGAACTTACTTGCATTCCTTCAGTACATACTTTCATCTTTCCTAACACTGTAAAATCATTGTTATTATTATTAAAAGTAATTGACACTTATGCATGTTCTGACTGGAAACCTCAAGAATGAGATCTGAGGGCTTGCAATGCCTTGAATTTCTACCCCATCATGTCATTTACTGTCGTTATTTATATTTATTTTTTGCACTGCACTAGTGCATGGTCCATCTGGACTCAGCATTTTGAAGACAAGATTATAAAAGCGTGATACATGGTAATGATGCCAGGGTAGCACAAAAGATTACGCTAAATTTTTGTCTAACTTTGCATTCCCCCAGTAATCATGATACTGCTGAGCCTGCTAAGGCCACCACATATATATAGCTCCTTCTAATTACACAAAACTAATACACAAAATAATAAAATCATATCCACTTTCCTCCAGACTAGCTCCTACTCCGGTCATGTCTTCTCACCAATACCACCATCATAATCGCATTCTCCCACATTGCAGCCATGCAGTCTTCCTTCCCTCTGCCTTAGCTATGGAATTCACAACCTGCATTAGAACCTCTTCATCATTCCTTCAAACTATTTATTAAACAGTCCTAACCTATCTACATTATCATAATTATTATGTATGTAAAGCTCTAAATAGTTTTTACAACAGCTCATTTTTAAAATAATTAACACTAACATTTATGACAGGATTTCTTTGTCATCTCTTCGTATATATATAGAGAAGTTTAGAGCGGCTCTATAGCGATGTAGAGTTGGCCAGAGATGCAGCCAGCTCATCCATGATATTACCTTCAGCTGGCATTAATAAGCATGATAGACGACCCTTTACCAACACTCGTAGATGTTGGTAAAGGGTCTGGCTAAGCAAAACTCAACAGAATTTAATTAAACAACAAAGATGGTGATGGTTGGGATGAGCGCGTAGTAATGCTTGCAACTGATTCTCAGCTACTGCAATACGCGACACAATTTTGAAACCAGGATCTTTTAGCTTCTCAAGACGCAGTTTTTTTAACTCTCAGAAAGAATCCACAACTATATATAGCAGCCCCACCTCCAGCGATCCTTACCGACCTCCAGCCACCAATCCTATTTCTTCCTCTGCAAAGTGGGTGCGTGGGAGCTGCATCCTTCACCACCTGTCTCACTCCACTAAAGTTCCTTGTTGTATGGAATGGAAGAGGCTGTAGCAAGTGGCAGGCAAGCACACCTAGGCTCAGTCTGTGAGGTGTGCAATAGCTACATACTTATATATCTTTTTACTGTTTTTCTCTCTTAGTCTTGTTGGCCAGCCTCTCTTCCCCAGCACAGGAGTCTAGCATGTTTTTTCTTCTTCGTGTTTAACACGAGCAGCTGCCACCACATTTTCCGACTGTGCAACACAAGTGACCATGTGAGGTGGACCAGCCTCTCTCTTTCTGTGTGTGTGTGTGCATGAGAGTCAGGCCAGCAAGCTTGCTGTCTCCATTATTACATCAACTGTCTAGCACTCACCATTGTTCTATATATAGCCTTAGTTGCAGCAGCCACGCCCTCCCCATTCTAAGTTTTTCTCTTTTTCCTTCCTCCCAGAGAAGCCTCAAGTATTTTCAGCTGATATTCACTGGCCACATGACCCCGGCAGCTCTGGTCACAGCCATCATCTGCATCCTCCTCCTCATCTCTGTCCACTTCCTCAACATAGTTCTGCACAAGAGAGTGCAGAAGATTCCTCTGCACGTCCGGCCCAACTTATTGTGGTGGGTGGAGTTGCCTGTGAAGAGGTTGTGCATGTTTAATGTGATGTCAGTACAAGGAGATGTCATGTGTCCCCATCAAGTGATTCTTGCCTCAAGTCATATTTGTGGTTGACACTTATTCCTCCTCCCTATTGTATTTTTCAGCGTAGGTTATTTTGGCCTCTGCTATATATATGGTGTGGTGCAGGATTGGGCCGCACATTTGCTCTTCCTAGTACTATCACCATAAGGGTTGGAATTCTCATGTGCTCCTTAAGTTCATCTCACATTTAAGTTGTCACTAAATTGTTATTATTATTAGTATTATTATTATTGTTGTTGTTGTTGTTGGTGGTGGTGGTGGTGTTGTTGTTGTTGTTGGTGGTGGTGTTGTTGTTGTTGTTGCTGCTGCTGCTTGTGGTTGTTGTTGTTGTTGGTGGTGGTGTTGTTGTTGTTGCTGTTGCTGCTGCTGCTGTGGTTGTGGTTGTTGTGGTTGTTGTTGTTGTGGTGGTGGTGGTAGTGGTTGTTGTTGTGGTGGTTGTGGTTGATTGTTGCTGTTGTTGTGGTTGATTGTTGTGGTGGTTGTTGTGGTTGATTGTTGTTGATTGTTGTTGATTGTTGTTGATTGTTTTGTTTTTGATTGTTTTTGATTATTGTTTGTATTATTAATTGATTATTATTTGATTATTATTTGATTATTATTATTATTATTATTATTATTATTATTATTATTATTATTATTATTATTATTATTTACTTTCACTAAATAATATTGTTATTATAATACTTTCAGCAGTCCTATTGTTGTTGTTGTTGTTGTTGTTTGTGTGTGGTCATCAGGAAAACAAGATGCATTCTGTCCTTGTGCACACCTCAGGAGTTCTTGCCTATGATGTGATGAACTTGGACGGTTTATTCTTCGATAGTTTCCCCCAAAGCCACATCCATCTGCTCATATTCATCTTCTCCGGTGTTTTCATTATCATTGTCTTGTTTCTGGGCCTTCTCTTCTCTCCTTTTCTAAATGTGAGTATTGAGAAGATTCCGAGTTAGCTGCAGACCTTTTTGCAAGCTTAATTATAGTGTGGTTCAGAGTACACAGATAATTGATGTCAGTTAATTTATGTTTGGTGTGCTCTATATAGAACATCATTCTTGGTGTATTATCTGGTAGTCCTATCGTATTTTAGGACATATAAACGCACCTCATTTCAGCACAGAATATTTACTACTTAGTGTATTTAAGCATCCCACCCCAAAATGTTGCACTGTATTCTGGTTAAAGAAGGTAAAATTAGAATGCATACTTTTATTTATACAAGGCAAGCTACCAGTATTTTATATTGAACATAAGGCAGGAGACCAGCACAGCAAAAGGAGTCCTTTACAACTAATATACCCGGTAACCATGACTACATGCAAATGCCTAAATGCAAGCAGGAAGTTGTAGAGTAAGCCAGGCACTCAGATTTAAGGCCCCCCCCCCACTTTGGCAGCATGTAACTTTAGCATAGTTGTATCTGTGCAGCTTTTTTAATACCAAAAGAGAGCACAGAGAGAGAGAGATCATTTGAGCTATTATCAAGTTCATGCAGTGAAGTGTGCAGAATCTATGCAGCTCCAAATTCATAACCACAACATTATTAAATTATATTTTTCAGACCTTGTCTCCAAAAATAGCATTACATCGTTTTCTATGATACTCCTCACCTCACCTCCTAATTCACCTCACCTCCTCCCCTTCTCCCTCCTACATGTACCTACCTCTTCCTCCTCTTCCTACTCCACCTCCTTCCCTCCTCCTTCCCCAGCCTCTCTCCTCCTCCTTCCCCAGCCTCTCTCCTCCTCCTTCCCCAGCCTCTCTCCTCCTCCCCCAGCCTCTCTCATCCTCCTTCCCCAGCCTCTCTCCTCCTCCTCCCCCAGCCTCTCTCCTCCTCCTTCCCCAGCCTCTCTCCTCCTCCTTCCCCAGCCTCTCTCCTCCTCCCCCAGCCTCTCTCCTCCTCCTCCCCCAGCCTCTCTCCTCCTCCACCTCCACACCTCCTACATGTAATTATCCTCCTCCTCTCCCTCCTGCTCTTCTCCCTCCCCACAAGCCCTCCCCCTCCTCCTTGCCACTGACCCCTTACCAACCTAAATACACATTGTTTTAAAGCACCCAGAGAGAGTTATCTTTAGACACTAAAATCAATAATGGTGGGCACTTCCATGCAGTTGATTTTAGTGTCTAAAGATAACTCTCTCTGGGTGCTTTAAAACAATGTGTATTTAGGTTGGTAAGGGGTCAGTGGCAAGGAAAGACACGTGATTGTTTGGGGAGGCACAAACTACTTGTTCCTAATGATCAGCTACCAATGACCCTCTCTCTTTGTGTGTATGCTCTCTTTGTGTGTATGTGGGTGTGTGTGAGAGTATGTGTGTGTATGTTGTATCTGTGTGAGCGTGTGTTTGTTTGTGTGTGTGGTGTGTGACATATTAAGGACTGCTTATGTGATGTATTCAGAACACTAGCAAGACACCCCCAAAAAAGTATACATTAACAATCTCCAGCAAGAATAAGTCAACTGCATCATATCTATGGTTACTAGAGAGGGCCCCTCCTACAAAGGGAGGCGTGGTCTTAACCTAGCACCGACATGATGTAATGCCAGTAATGCTACAACAGACTTATAAGACTGCACACAGTTATTACAATGTCAAAGTTCAATAACCACATTCCCTCACACTTCATGGAGGGGACTTGCTGATAGTGGGAGGCTGCTGGACTGAACTGGATATTGACGAGATGATGTTCTGCTCTGTAGGTATTTGCAGGTCATCCTTCTCTAGAATCCATTGCTATGTCGGAGGTGCTGCAAGAACTGGTTCCAACTCGTTGGCTGCTCAGCTGATTGGACAACCAATTCCTTGATCTGGTCGGTTGCCATATCCACAATTGATTTTACTCTGTCTCGATCATAGAGGTCACAGGTCCAAGGCAGTCTTTGACAATGCCTGGAATCCACTCTGGAGCACTGCACATGTTCCTGGCCATGACATGCTCTGCCACACCCCATTCACCATTTCAAGATCCTCTATCGTCATATCATTTTTCTGGTGTGCTTGTTATCTCTGACTGTCTTTCACGATCTGGCTCAATCAAATCCAACGAATTGGAACTTCAATAAGAAACTATGAATTACCATACTAGTAGAATGTGGCAAGCTACGAAATCTCTCCCCCTGACATTGGAAGCAGGATGGTAAGGTGCAGACTGAAGGTGCAATATACCGCTACTCTTCATGAAGGCTGAGAACTCTTCAGGTATAAATTGAGACTCTCTCTCCCACAGAGAGAATTCATATATGACTGCCTGTGAAGATAATTCAAGAGGAGAGGTCCTGACACATGACACAATTAACTTGGTATTAGAGCAGCCATAACTGATTATGTGTGCCTCTTGTTACTGGAGCAGCCATAACTGCTTGTGTGTGCCTCTTGTTACTGGAGCAGTCATAACTGCTTGTGTGTGCCTCTTGTTACTGGAGCAGTCATAACTGCTTGTGTATGCCTCTTGTTACTGGAGCAGTCATAACTGCTTGTGTATGCCTCTTGTTACTGGAGCAGTCATAACTGCTTGTGTATGCCTCTTGTTACTGGAGCAGCCATAACTGCTTGTGTGTTCCTCTTGTTACTGGAGCAATCATAACTGCTTGTGTGTGCCTCATGTTACTGGAGCAGTCATAACTGCTTGTGTGTGTCTCTTGTTACTGGAGCAGCCATAACTGCTTGTATATGCCTCTTGTTACTGAAGCAGCCATAACTGCTTGTGTGTGCCGCTTGTTACTGGAGCAGTCATAACTTCTTGTGTGTGCCTCTTGTTACTGTAGCAGTCATAACTGCTTGTGTGTGCCTCTTGTTACTGGAGCAGCCATAACTGCTTGTGTGTGCCTCTTGTTACTGGAGCAGCTATAACTGCTTGTGTGTGCGTCTTGTTACTGGAGCAGTCATAACTGCTTGTGTGTGCCTCTTGTTACTGGAGCAGCCATAACTGCTTGTGTGTGCCTCTTGTTACTGGAGCAGCCATAACTGCTTGTGTGTGCCTCTTGTTACTGGAGTAGTCATAACTGCTTGTGTGTGCCTCTTGTTACTGGAGCAGCCATAACTGCTTGTGTGTGTCTCTTGTTACTGGAGCAGTCATAACTGCTTGTGTGTGCCTCTTGTTACTGGAGCAGTCATAACTACTTGCAGACCTGCCAACCCCAGAGTCATGAAAATCTGGTGATCCCCCCAAAAATCCCCCAAAAAATCCTCGAAAGATCTGGAGATTTGGTATAAAATCTGGTCAAGTTATAACATAGCATGTAGCATACTAAATTAATTCCCCCCCCCCCCCCCCCAAATAACACACTGCTATCAGTTTAATGATTCTGATTATAGCATGATCCCAAATTTTCTCATCAGGCACCCAGTGTTAACAGGGAACTTCAGATTCAGGGAATGCTAGCTTCATTGCTAGAATAATTGACAAAGTGCCATCGAGCTTCATTGCCGAGTGTGTCTTATTCTTTCCGACAATTCTTTCCGAAAATGCTCGAGTCATTCCTCTTCAGCATTACTGTGAGGGAGGACAACAACTACCTCAGCGACACGAAATAGGTATTTGAAACGCTGACAAAGTAGTTCGGATAAGCAAAAAGTTCGGATATGCCAAAAAAACACACACATTAATTATAGATTCATGAATGTAATTAAAATGCTGAATCACGTTGGAATTATTTTCAATATCGTTTTAATCTGCAGGTCCTTTGGATAATAAGAAGCTCACTTCCTGGTACTAGAAGGATTTAGGTCCTCAGTAACTGGCATGCTGTTTTACATATATATATTTTCATTTCATATGTTCTATTTTCTCTGAGCAAATAGTCCACCGACTGCAGTGCCTTGGGGCTTGCTCCCTTTTCTGAACGAACCAAACAGCATTTTCTAGTTGTTCGTCTTTAGCAAGGCGCATGACTTTGCGAGCTGAACTTATCCCCCGACAGTCAAGGTTGTCTACGAACTCTCGAAGTTTGACTTCGTTGTTTTTATTTTTTTATATATTTTTTAAATATAATAATAAGATACACAAATAGCCATAAGCTAATACTAGTGTGTGTCTGTATATATATAATGCTACATGAATAAAGGAGCAATAAAACGTTTGAAAGTGTTGGTGGAAGGAGCTGAATGTGCTTCACAGGTTCCACATGCGGATAGAGTCAAGAACAAAAGAGGAATGAAAGGCATTTGTATGTGCTCTTGGTTGGTGCAATAAGTGTGATGAATCTGCATGACGTCTACTTACTTTATGTACAAAAATATCAGATGGATACAAATGTCCATGAATGATGTTGTATAATGTGGCGTTCTTTTTTATCTCCGTTATTGTCAACTTCCCTACGCCTTACTCTTCCGCTAGTCCGGCTCGACTGGCTCCATTTGATATCTTGCTTAGAATGGCTATCTTTGACTCGATCGACAAAACTACTCTCTTCCTTTTGTATGAGTTGGCAGATCGACGACCGTTACCAGGTTTATTATTTAATCGGGCGAGCGTTCTTTTTAAACCTGAACATGAACCCTGATCTTTAAAAAAAATCGGGTGAATTGGATATTCAATTGGGAGATCTGGAGATTAGTGTTGAAATCGGGTGACACCCGGCAGCATCGGATGACACCCGGCAGCATCGGGTGACAGCCGGCAGCATCGGGTGAGTTGGCAGGTCTGTGTAACTTGTATATACAAAGTCATCTTACTTTATGTTATTCCTGACAAATGCTACAGCAATTTAAAATTAGATTATTGAGAAGGCGATGGGCTAGTCAGTCAGACTAGTATTTAATTATTTTCCAGTTGCTCCACATCATCGTCAGGTCCATGAAAGGGTCGCTAGAATCCTGACCTTGTCAACTTTGCAGTTTGGAAGTGAGCCCACAATTTGTGGTGTGGCTTCAGTTGCCACCTCTCCATGCATTAGGAGGATAATTGCACCATCTTTGCCTCCATCCTCCTAACATTCTGCACCTCCAGCTTCAAATTTAACCTCATCTGCACACACACAAGATGAGTGCATGTTGCCAAGACAATTCAAGGGCAAACTCTGTTTTGTTCAGACCTCATAATGGGCAGAGACTATTGGAGGAGAAAGAATGTTGGAGGGAGAATTCCATTCAAGTTATATAATAATGAAGAGAGAGAGAGAGCTCTACCCCCATATATCTCACCACCTGTTTGGAGACAAAAAGGCTCTCCCTTGTGGCTACTATCCCACATACACATGCCAGTGTGTTTCCTAGGCTACTCCTGAATCAGGTCTGGTGGAGGGCATGGGACATGTAGTGTGCAGTAGGCCTGGGAGAGTTCTCCTTATCTGCTTGGACAATACATATGTATGGCTGCATGACTACCACTCTCCTCTCTCTACAGCATCAAAGAAAGCTGAGACTATAATATAATTACACATCTTATGTGTAGTACTGCCTTACTACCAACATGTGACACAATCCCAGTCTTGTCTCTGCACATGTGCAATACCAGATGACACACCGTCTTTTGTGGGTGCAGCATTACATCACCACTCATGAATATAAATAAGGCCACACCCGATTTGCACTGTTTCCTGTAGCTCTTGTGTCTGCTGAAGTTCTGTATCTAAAGTGTTTCTCAACTACTAGTTCTCTCTAAACATTGCAGCCATGGCTAGAGACATGGAGGAGGCTTAGAAGTATTTGATGGAGTTAGAGAAGGAGATCACATGTTCCATCTGCCAGGAGCACTACACTCTGCCCAAGGCCCTCCCTTGCCTCCATTGCTACTGCAAGCACTGCATCATCAAGCTAGTCCTCAGGACAGGCAAAGACCAGCCTTTCCCTTGCCCAGAGTGTCGCCATGAAACCACCCTGCCTGAGGGCAATGAAGACATCCTCAAAACGGCTTTCCATATCAACTGCCTCAAAGAACTGTATGCCAAGCAGAAGAGAGCTCTTAGCAAGGAGGGGGTGAAGTGTGAGATATGCACCACCTCTTCAGTCAAAGCTGAATCATTTTGCCGACAATGTGACAAGTTCATATGTGAGAAATGTGTGGAGGCACATCTGAGGATGGCAGCTCTATTTGATGGCCATGAAGTGATCTCTTTGGATGAGGTGAAGAAGGAGAGAGCTAAAGACATCCTCCCCAAAGATTGTCCTGCTAAGAAGTGCCAACTTCACACAAAGTCGCTCAAGCTGTTCTGCTTCGACTGTGATGTATTAATTTGTCGTGACTGCACACTAAAGGACCACAGGGACCACATCTTTGACTTCACCAACTTAGCAGCTGAGAAGAAGAGAAAAGAGTTGATGGAGAGCTTGAGGCCTCTGAGAAAAGTGGCGGCCAATCTCTCTTGTGCTGTTGGAGAGATACAGACCACGGAATCTGAGCTAGCAGCCCAGGGAGAGTCTGTAGCCAACACCATCGGGAAGTCCTTCAAGGAGCTGCACGCTATCATTGAAAGGCACAAGGGGAAGATGTTAGAGGAGGCCAAAAAGATTATCTGTCAGAAAATGGAGAAGCTTAAAGGACAAAAGGAGGACATTTCCATTTCCCTTGCAGAGGTGCAGAGCATTGTGGACTACACCGAGCAGTGTGTGAAGCATTGTTCCAACGATGAGGTCATGTGCACACATGCTGAGTTGGAGAGTAGGATCCAGCGAAAATTAATTGAAGACAGCGCCAAGCCGGGGCAGAAGCTTACGCCAATGGAGGAGGTTGATGTAGCGGTGGAGGTGAGCTGTGCTGAGGCCCTGGAGCAGCTCCTCCAGACCCAGGCTAAGATAACTCGACTTCCCATCACTCTAGTCATCAACACTGTGTCCAGCAAGGCTGAGGCTGGGAAGTTATCAGAAGTGGTCTTGTGCACCACTCAACTCTGTGGCAACAAGCCATCAACACGTGCTGTTCAAATAGACTGCCATATGAAGTGTCTACACAGTGGCGCTCACATCAAATCCAGCACCAAAGAAATTAGAGCCAACAAATATCGTATCCAGTTCACACCCACTCGCCGTGGCCGACATGAACTTACGATCTCATTGGACGGGCATCAAGTAGCAGGCAGTCCCTTCCCTGTGCTTGTCCCCATCCTGCCCACTCAACTACACATGCCTGTCAAGGTGTGGGGTGGTGTAACAAGGCCCAGAGGTATCACTGTCAACTCCGTGGGTGAGCTTATAGTCGCTGAATTTAGAGGAGATGTCGTTGTGTTGGATAGAGAGGGGAAAAGATTCAGAAGTGTCAATCACTCGGAACATAAATTTCAATATTTACTAGGTATTGCTGTAGACAGTGAAGACAACATCTATTTCATTGATGAAGGCACTAATCGAATCTTCAAGTCGAACAAGAACTGCAGCAAGGTTCAAGTGCACAGAGTCCAGCAAGTGGAAGGTCCAGGACATATCGATGTTGCAGTAGTTGGAGATGAAGTGATGGTTACTGAATGTTACAATGGAGGTAGGATCATGGTGTACGACAGAGAACTGAAATATGTGAGACAGATTGTTGGTGCAGATAAAAACACATTGTGTTACCTATCTCCTGACAGTAATCAAAACATGTACGTCAGTAGTACTGGGAGCTCTAGTATTCAAGTCTTCAGTAATGATGGAGCATTCCTACGCTCCTTTGGCTGTGATGAGGATGGTGTGAAGATGTTGGATTTTCCACGTGGTGTGTGTGTAGCTGGTCAGTATGTGTATGTGGCAGATACTGGTGTATGTAAGATAGTAGTGTTCACCACTGAGGGAGACTATGTCACCTCATTTGGTGGTGGAGGCTCTTGTCGTCTGTGTGTAGATCAAGATGGGTTTGTGTATGCTAGTAACTTTGTATCTAATAAGATTGATATATTTTAGTTTTCTGTTGGCAATTAGTTGATGAATTATAATGCATGATTCAATGAAGCTTTTATTGTCCTCCACTCACAACAGATAATGGAACTTGTAAGAGTCGAAGACTTCCTTTGTCCAGAAGGAAACTTCCAATTAAAATAATGATTATGGGTGTGGCCTAGCAGCCTGTGATCCCTCCCCCTCAGGATGTGGTGGAGGGAGGTCTCCTGCCCTTATCTTCACCAGGTGGAGGCCTCTTGGATATAAATGCTCCCAGCAACCACTGGCTGACTGACCTTCTTGAAGGCTGTGGGCAGAGACAAATGTGCACTAATTAGCACCCACTAGTATTTATTATCACTTGACAGTACATATAATATATAGAAACACTAGTGATGACCATGATTAGGGAGGAAGAGTACTGATGCTCTACAAGTCAAAATCAAGTAGTTGATGGCAGAACTTAGTATAGTTACAGCTGTTGGCAAAATTGACAGCTACTAATTAGCTGCTAGAGTCCTTGATCCTCACCTCTCCTTAAATATGCAGGCAAGAATCTTTACCAATTGTTAACTCATTGCAATAAGGCACTTTCACATCCGTGCAAAGTAATACACATTCCTAGTCCAATAATCACAGGAGTGTTAGGAGGGCTAATTAGGTATTTGTGCATAATGTTGGATATAAGATTTCCAATGCTGCTGTCTCCAGACACTATCCCAGACACTATCCCAGTTGGTAAAGGGTAGGCTTTGACTAATCACTCCTTGTGTGCACTTGGATGTGGGTTAGTATATGATTGGAGGGAGGAGTGTTTAGAGTGAGGGCATTGTGGTCTTGAGTGTAATTTAGGTTGTCTATAGAGGCATGCAGGTAAGGCTGAAGTTCTAACCTTGACTTGATTAGTCGGGCCTAGTTGAGGTTCTATCCTTGTCCTGGCTAGTTGAGGTTCTCTCCTTGTCCTGGCTATTTGAGGTTCTCTCCTTGTCCTGGCTAGTTGAGGTTCTCTCCTTGTCCTGGCTAGTTGAGGTTCTCTCCTAGTCCTGGCTAGTTGAGGTTCTCTCGTTGTCCTGGCTAGTTGAGGTTCTCTCCTTGTCCTGGCTATTGAGGTTCTCTCCTTGTCCTGGCTAGTTGAGGTTCTCTCCTTGTCCTGGCTAGTTGAGGTTCTCTCCTAGTCCTGGCTAGTTGAGGTTCTCTCGTTGTCCTGGCTAGTTGAGGTTCTCTCCTTGTCCTGGCTAGGTGAGGTTCTCTCCTTGTCCTGGCTAGTTGAGGTTCTCTCCTTGTCCTGGCTAGTTGAGGTTCTCTCGTTGTCCTGGCTGGTTGAGGTTCTCTCCTAGTCCTGGCTAGTTGAGGTTCTCTCGTTGTCCTGGCTAGTTGAGGCTCTCTCCTTGTCCTGGCTAGGTGAGGTTCTCTCCTTGTCCTGGCTAGTTGTGGTTCTCTCCTTGTCCTGGCTAGTTGAGGTTCTCTCGTTGTCCTGGCTGGTTGAGGTTCTCTCCTAGTCCTGTCTAGTTGAGGTTCTCTCGTTGTCCTGTGTTAATGCCCCAGCCACTGAGGCACAACAATGAGAACAGTATACCCACTATACTCTCCAGCAGGTATTGTTCTCCGGTAATGCTGCCACCAGAGTTTCCTCTCAATCCTAGCACATGCTAAACAGTAAGGTTCTTAGGCCTTAAGTTAACTTTAATCAAGTCAAACTAAACACAAGTAGACTGAAATGCAGTAGCAGAAGGGAACTCCTGAGTTGGGATTGCAGAGAGGTTTAAATACCCTTGCAATCCCGCCTTTAAGAAATGTGATGAATGTATAATTGTGATGTGATTAGAAGATGAATAGGTGTTGATGAGTTTATTGTGATGTGATTAGAAGATATGTGTTGATGAGTATTGTGATGTGATGAACAAGTCATTGTAGCACGTTTATTAATATTAGCCATTAGGACTTCTTATTGTTTGATGTTCCCAGTTTTTCAGGGCTGTCTTCAGCCAGTCAGGGCTGGGACCTGACATCCTGGCTAGTTGAGGTTCTCTCCTTGTCCTGGTTAGTTAAGGTCTGTCCTGGTCCTGGCTAGTTGAGGTTCTCTCCTTGTCCAGGCTAGTTGAGGTTCTCTCCTTGTCCTGGTTAGTTGAGGTCTGTTCTGGTCCTGGCTAGTTGAGGTCTGTTCTGGTCCTGGCTAGTTGAGGTCTGTTCTGGTCCTGGCTAGTTGAGGTTCTCTCCTTGTCCTGGCTAGTTGAGGTTCTCTCCTTGTCCTGGCTAGTTGAGGTCTGTCCTGGTCCTGGCTAGCTGTCTTCCTCAGCATGGCTTTCAGGGTTGCATGGAAATGTTCCAACATTCCATCTGTCTGGGGATGTTATGGAGTAGTCCTGATGTACTTTATCTTCAGCAGTGCCTCTTGTTACTGGAGCAGTAAGGTGAGGCCATGGTAGTAAAGTAAGCCCTCACAAGCATGTTGCCCTTCCCTGTGCCACACAACTCCTATGCATGTTGCCCTGTGCCACACAACTCCTATGCATGTTGCCCTGTGCCACACAACTCCTATGCATGTTGCCCTGTGCCACACAACTCCTATGCATGTTGCCCTGTGCCACACAACTCCTATGCATGTTGCCCTGTGCCACACAACTCCTATGCATGTTGCCCTGTGCCACACAACTCCTATGCATGTTGCCCTGTGCCACACAACTCCTATGCATGTTGCCCTGTGCCACACAACTCCTATGCATGTTGACCCTTGCCCTTTGTGGTATTGAGTAACTGAATCCAATGAGTACACATCCAGATATACATCAAACAACGCATTCCATATAATAATAGACTCTCTTTAGTCTTATGCAATTAGTCATCAACACATGTGGATGGCAAGGATATTGCCACACCTCCCTTTCCCCCAAGACAGCAAAGTCTGTCAGGGGGTGGATGGTGGTCCCAGTTCTTGATGTAGTTATTATTTGGTGAGGGTGTGTTGGGTTGGCCCGTTGCTCGAGTCTGTGGGTTTCTCAGGTCTCATTTATGTCTCAGGCATTAACTTCTCACTAGCTGGAGGTGTTGACGAGGTAGATATGCCCTAGGGGTGTCTGCATGTGAGACAACTTGTCCTTGTCTTCTTGTCCGGCCATCTGTGCTAGTCCATACTTGGGAATCTCTGGTAGCTGTGGTAGTCCTTGACCTGGTGTCGGCCATCAAAGTCTCTCTTATGTTTAATCTTGAACTCATTGTTCTGGAATGTAGATAGTCCATTTTGGGATCAGTTGCTCTCGCAGTTGAGCTCTCCGTTTCCTTCTCATTGAGAGTTGCGCAGGTGAGAGGTCACACCAAGGGATGGTGTTGAACTATACATAAGTAGGCCATGTATGGATCTGCTGATCCTGTCAATAGCTTTTTCACTGTCTCCTCTCTCCCCTTGTCCATTACTCTGGGGGGAATGGGAGCTGCAGTGACGTGGTAGAAATCATAAGACTTTGCGATCTCTGCAAATTCATTGAACGAGTATTGGGTGAGATTGTTGCTGATACCATTTATGGAATCCCATGACTTGAGAACACTGTCTTGAATGATTGGATAATTCTGGATGAGTCTGAATGTGAGAGCACACAGGTCTGATGCCACCCTCTGCCAGGGATAGGCAGGTAGTCTGAATGTGAGAGCACACAGGTCTGATGCCACCCTCTGCCAGGGATAGGCAATGCAGGCTGGTTACTGATGGACAGACCATCAAGTGCATCCTCTCAGCCATGGTCCTTAAATGAATGAGATCTCTGGCATGCACGAAGAGGCATGATAACCTGAAGCAAACAACTTATTTTAGTAATGTATGTACAGAACCTAGTTGTGATTAACATTTGCTTTACACAATACAAGACTGTAAAAGTATGTATGGATGTGTATAAGTGGCATCTCCTAAGGACACAGATGCTTCTCGTAGGACCAGGAAGTAAGCTACTCGCATCCCAAAGCCCTGCAGATAAAAATCATATCGGCAATTATCAAATGCCACGATAGAGTATTTTAATTATATTCATCTGTTTTAATGATAGCCAGGCTTTTTGCATAACTGAACTTTTTGCATATCCGAAATAAGGTGGGTCCCGATGTGTTCAGATATGCGAGTGTCTACTCCACTCCAGATGGGGTGAACTACGTCAAACAGTTTCTGTTTTAGCAATGTTATTAGTACACAAATTTCACGTGGCTTCGATAAATAAATGCTGATAGAAATCCACAACTCACCTTCCTCTTTGTCTCTCTCTCCTCAGACAAAACCACCGCAAGGTCTGCATTATGCTGGAAGACAGTCTGGGAGCTCTTTTCAAGACTAAAGAGGAGTACACCATCATGGAGAAGATGAAAGGAGCGTGTCTGGTGGGGAAGAAGTACCTCCCTCTCTTCCCTTACTTCCAGCACCTTAAGTTGTCTCAGGCTGATGAGGGAGCCTTCCGTGTTGTCAGGTGAGCAAGCTGGGGCCTTGGAAACGGTTAGGGAATGTCCGAGATATGTCCAGTGCTGTTGCAACCTTTCCCGTGACATCCCGGGACTCTCCCGGGATACTTGGGACTCTCCCGGGGTGGACCTGGTCATAGCTCTGGAGTTCCTATTGCCATACACTTGCCTTACAATACTCCTAGCCCTATAATCTGGTCCAAGATTACTCCTGGCCAGCCCTAGAATGACCATGGTCCTAGAGTATACACAGCCCTAGAATGACCATGGTTCTAGAGTATACACAGCCCTAGAATGACCATGGCCCTAGAGTATACACAGCCCTAGAATGACCATGGCCCTAGAGTATACACAGCCCTAGAATGACCATGGTCCTAGAGTATACACAGCCCTAGAATGACCATGGTTCTAGAGTATACACAGCCCTAGAATGACCATGGTTCTAGAGTATACACAGCCCTAGAATGACCATGGTTCTAGAGTATACACAGCCCTAGAATGACCATGGTTCTAGAGTATACACAGCCCTAGAATGACCATGGTCCTAGAGTATACACAGCCCTAGAATGACCATGGTCCTAGAGTATACACAGCCCTAGAATGACCATGGTCCTAGAGTATACATAGCCCTATAATGGACCTCATCCTAGAGTATACACAGCCCTAGAATGACCATGGTCCTAGAGTATACACAGCCCTAGAATGACCATGGTCCTAGAGTATACACAGCCCTAGAATGACCATGGTCCTAGAGTATACACAGCCCTAGAATGACCATGGTCCTAGAGTATACACAGCCCTAGAATGACCATGGTCCTAGCGTATACATAGCCCTAGAATGACCATGGTCCTAGAGTATACATAGCCCTAGAATGACCATGGTCCTAGAGTGTACACAGCCCTAGAATGACCATGGTCCTAGAGTATACACAGCCCTAGAATGGCCATGGTTCTAGCGTATACATAGCCCTAGAATGACCATGGTCCTAGAGTATACACAGCCCTAGAATGACCATGGTCCTAGAGTATACACAGCCCTAGAATGGACCTGGTCCTAGAGTATACACAGCCCTAGAATGGACCTGGTCCTAGAGTATACACAGCCCTAGAATGACCATGGTCCTAGAGTATACACAGCCCTAGAATGACCATGGTTCTAGAGTATACACAGCCCTAGAATGACCATGGTTCTAGAGCAGGGGTGGGCAAACTTTTCAGTTCAAGGGCCACATTCAGAAATTTCAAAAATTTAAAGGGCCGCATAGTATATTTAGTTAAAATGAAATAAAAAAGGTTTTAATGAAAAAAATAGCAATTTTTTTAATATTAATATTTTAAAGTAGAAACTTTACATGAATCACATTTATTTGAAAAACAAAGTAACTCAATAAGTAATAGAACAATGTCAATGAGAATGATGCATCTGACTGCAGTCGTTTACCAGTTTGTTAAAATCAGGTGTTAAGTTGGTTGTGCTGATCCTTAACACTGACTGAAGATTTGAATCTGTGAGAAGAGATCTGTTCTTTGACTTGTTAACTTTCATTATAGAGAAAGTCTGCTCACAAATGTAAGTCGATGCAAACAACACAAACATCTTTCTTGCAAATGTTTTCAGATTTTGAAATTTTTCAGAGTTCAGAGATGCATAAAACTCGACCAGTGTTTTACTTTCAAACATCCTCTTTAAAGAGTTGTCAGCTTGTAAATCAATCAGTTCCATCTGCAGTTCTTCAGTAGCTGTTTCAATTTCACAGGTAAAAGGTGAGCTGAGCAAATCGAACTGTCCTTCAATTGCCTTGAAATCAGCAAATCTTCTGATAAATTCCTCTTTTAAAGCCATCAACTGGGAACAGTACTTGTCTGATAATGCTTGTGTAACCGCTCGTGTTTTCAACAGAGGAAAATGAACAAAGTTTTGCTCATTCAGCTGCTTGGCTAAAAGTTTAAGTTTCGATTGAAAGACTTTCACTTCCAGGTATAATTCATGAGCAAATAAACCTTTGCCTTGTAGTTTTGTGTTTAGCTCATTCAGCTTTTGCATTATGTCCACAGCAAATGCAAAATCACAAACCCATTCGTCACACTCCATTTCCTTTGGAAAGTCACAAGAGATTTCTTTCATAGTAAGAAACATGACAATCTCTGCTTTGAGGTCCCACACCCTCTTTAGTACCTTTCCCATGCTTAACCAGCGGACATTTGTGTGGTACAGCACATCAGTAAAATCTGCCTCGTTGTCTTCCAAAAAACTTCGAAATTGCCTGTGTTTCAGTCCCCGCGCTCTTATTGAATTCACTGCATGCACCACTGGATCCATAACATGTTTAAGTTTTAAAGAAGACTTACAGAGGTTTTCTTGATGTATAATACAATGAAAAGACAACGCACTGTGCAGTGGAAAATCTTCTTTGATTTTATCATTCATCAACTTCACAAAACCAGAATGTTTACCTATGAGTGAAGGAGCACCATCAGTTGTAATACTTGCTAGTTTATACAGGCTTAATCCAGACCTGATTAGACTGTTAATGACACTGTTGTACATATCTTTTCCAGTAACTGTGTCTTTGAGTGACTCCATAGATAACAATTCCTCTGTAATCTCAAAGTTTTTGCCAATTCCTCTGATGTAAATGAGTAACTGAGCAGTATCCTGAATATCAGTACTCTCATCTAAAGCAATAGAAAACCACTGAAAACTATCACTGGCTGTTAACAGCTGTTCTTGAATATTCACTGCAATTGCATCTATGCGACGAACAATTGTTCTTCGTGACAGAGATATAGCTTCTACTTTTGACTTAACTTCAGGACACACAACACTAACAGCATCAACCATGCAATCTTTAATAAATTCTGCTTCTGCAAATGGCTTGTTTTGTTTTGCAATTTTATTGGCCAATATAAAACTTGCCTTTGTCGCATTACTTTGTGAAGAAAATGTTTTCTTAAACACTGTTTGCTGTTGCTTCAAACTTTTTTCCAGATCAGTTGCTTTCTTTTGCAGTTCTTGTTTTGATAAATATTGTCCAAAGCTAGCGTGCTTTGTTTGAAAGTGCCGTTTCAAATTGTATTCTTTGAACACACCAACTGTTTCATGACAAATCAAACATACAGCTTTAACTCCAATGTCAGTAAAGAAATACATTTCACTCCACTCTTTGTTAAAAACACGGCATTCGTCTACAATTTTTCGCTTCTTAGATAGATTCGAATGACTCATTTTGGGTAAAATTTGAATATGAAGAACTTATCACGGACACGACTTATCTCTTTGGAGTCTGCCAGGACACTAGTGTGTGAGACTCGCGAAGCACAGACAACCTTCTCATACGACAGCTCATGGGCTACTGCCAAAATATCTCGCACTGCTTGATGCGTCTCGGCGCTCCGATCTCAATGCTTGGGCGACTTGCAGACTTGCTTCCAGAATGAGAGAAAGTGGGCGGATCTAACGACAACATGCGTATATAACTTGGCGGGCCGCATAAAAACCTTTGGCGGGCCGTAGTTTGGCCACCCCTGTTCTAGAGTATACACAGCCCTAGAATGACCATGGTCCTAGAGTATACATAGCCCTATAATGGATCTAGCCCTAGAGTATGCTTACCCCTATAATACCCCTATCTCTAGATAGACTTAGCCCTAGATACACTGCCCTAGCCCTACAACCCTAGCTCTAGAATACCCCCAGCCCTAGTGTAACACTCATTCTTAGCCCTTGAATAATTCCTCGATTTAACTCTAGCTAGCCACAGCCATAGCCCTGGTCTGGGTCCTGGCCTTCATCCTAGCTATGTGGCAGTGCTCCTAGCCCAGCCCCCAAACAGCCTTAACCCTGTGTGCAATGAAGGCCGGGGTGGTGGGGGGTACAAAGTCACATTTCCACGGAGAGGGCCATCCTCAAGAAATCCCGGTGTGTCTTAGTAGGTGGGTGTGAGTCACCCCTAGATACCCAGTGTTAGCTTCTTCAAGACAAATATCCGTATGTGTTCCTTTATGACACCTACTACAAAATGAGTACAGGTTTTAATAAGGGGTGTGGTTACTTTAAAATCTAACCCCCCCTCTTTTTCCCCCTCCCCCCCCCCCCAGTTCCAACTGTCGTATATATGTACTCGCTGTTTCCAAAGTTTTAAAGGCACTGGATGCCATTTCCAAGTTATGGTATGGGTTGTGCATGCACTTCCACTTGCCCTGATTAAAATAACTTTGAACAAGGATTCTAAAGAGGTCAATTTAACACTCCATTGTCCAAACTTTGATGCATGATCACCACTATCCATGTTTTCTGGTTAACATGGATAAAATAAAATAAAACCTTTTTCTATATATATTAAAAAAATTGGTGAGTGCTGTATGATAAGCACGAAGGCTAGCGCATCTAGTCGAAACATCGACAGAATACGATTTCAAGTTGATTATTGAAAAGGGTGTTGTGATCAGATTATTATTATTTACTACAAGCGCCGCCAAGTGATGTTGGTGAGAAGAGGTGTCCCTTGCCGGGTTTCTGTGCGTCTTGCAAACACTTGGCCTGCCTTTCCTTAACAACACGGCTGTTGTCAATTGTGGTCCATGGACATCACGAGTCTTGGGAGGTGCACACCAAACTCCTGGGCATTTGATGAACACCTGCTGTGTGAGACATCACACTTAAGAGTCTTGGGAGGTGCACACCAAACTCCTGGGCATTTGATGACCACCTGCTGTGTGGGTCACAACTGCAGACTTACCAACCTCCTGTGAACACTCATTGGCAGGACAAATCTAGCATTTTGCAGGATCTTGCTAATTTTGGCAGGGCCAGAACATGGCCAGGTAAAAGTGGTCGTGGGTCTAAAAAAATTAAGGTATTGTTGTTCCCTCTACACACTCAGCTCCCCCTCCACATCAATCTTGTGGAGAGAGGAGCTACTTATGCGCCTCTGCAACCCCCCGCCCCCCTCCCCCCCACCCGTGCCCACTATATCTAAAAGTGTTGTTGTTCTTCAATAATATTATTTGAAATCAATGAATCAGAGTCTCAGATGCATGATTGTGAGGTTGACAGAGATGATGATATGATTATTATGCTATATACTTGTAGTTATGAGGTTGTCTATAGGGTGGCTGATTTAGCTAATGATAGCATGCTGTCATTAATTAGATGTGCATTTGAATAGCATGGCTTATCATTAAAACTCAGCAGGTCACACACTGTGGATGGATCCGACTGCCGTCGTTCTTCCATCTCGATCTTTCTCACCATGCTAAAAAGGCATCATTGGAATGAGGAAGTAAGAGCAAAATCTGTGCAAAACTGGACAAGAGACCCCAAAACGAAATAGTTCCAAATCCAAGATTGAATGAACTTTCGCCATCACGTTTGAATGAACTTTCGCCATCACAGACCAGAAGTTATCTATTGCTCCGGCTTATTTTGCATCAAAATTGTGGGAAGTTGGTCCAAGGGTGAAGCACGAAAATCACGAAATTCCATACTCAAAGTGACCAATTCATCAGGAGAGAAGGATGTAAAGCGCTTTGCCAATTCAACAATGCCATATTTAGAAGTCTTATCTCTATTTCTAGGATCAAGAAAAGCAAGTTAAGCAGAGTCATCGTTAAATGGAAAATTAGCTAACATTTTTGAAACAATGGGTTCATAGAAAGTGCGCACACATTCAAAAAAAAATTCTCAAGAGCAGTTCCCACCAACTCTTCTAGATCACCACAGCACAATAAACGGGTAGATGTGCCAATATCTATAATTATAGCTCATCATTACTAAGCTGGATATTTCTATCAGTGAATCAATAGAAGTGATGATATCATCAGTGGAATTGAGGACATCTGGATCTATAAAATTACTACAGAAAGAGTGCAAGAGTCGACGAACATCAGCCTGTAAAGTACCAATACGACTAGCATGAGTTTGAAAGGCAGTTGAGAAAATACTCAAGGGCTTAAGGGCATAGCAAACAAAATTGCAAAACAGCTTCACTAGTGGATCTTTAAGATGCTTGGCCACTCTCTGTACATGCCCATTGGAAGGCTCAGATTCAGCTATCCTGTCAAAATAACAATAAAGAGCTGGCCACTGCTCAATCAATCTCTTGAGGCAGCGTTCTAAACTAAGCCAGCGGGTTGAACAATGTTTTAGGATGTGAAGTGGTGTTACATTGCTAAACTCAGTTTGAATTTCATTGAACTCATGTTACCTCTTGGAAGAATGTTTAAAAGTGGCAAAGACAGCCAAGGCTAAACAACTTAGGCTGTTTCCCAAGAAGTCGACTCAAAACAGAGTTATGCTTACCCACCATAACACTTGCAGTATCTGATGCATAACCGATCATGTTGCTCCAAGGGATACCATGAAACTCAAACTCCTTCTCTATTGCAGTAAAACGTTGCTCTGCTGTGGCAATATTACACACTGGCATACACAGAAAATGAGTAACTGGCTTTTGTACCACCTTATCCCAATACCTTACCATCATTCCAAAATACTTCCTATATATCTGTTTGATCATTACCACCATCACACAAAAGGGTGAAAGGAGAAGAACAACAAGATTGAATGACTTCGTCATTAAGCAGAGCTAGTGCAAATTTCACTATGGCTGTAGTTTTTGTCCTACCAGATGCAAATTGCTGAGCGATTTTGCTGTCTGGAAACATAACTTTACAGAATTTGTTGAAGATATCAGCAGCTAAAAAAAGGTACATTATGTTCAGCAATAAATGTAGAAAAATAAATTTCTGCACCTGATCTGCTTCTTGTCTGTCCTTTCTAAAGGTAGCAGCAGTAATTTTTGATTGACCTACACTCTGTTTTGCCAATGCACAGTGCCTCTTTGTCTCCATGTGTCGTTTTACTTCATGTAGGCCACCAGAGGCAACAGAAAAATCAGTGCAACATATATTGCAACGAAAAAATGATGCACCCCTCTTACTCTCCTTCATATTGTAGTGTAGCGTTCAACATAGGAGGTCAAGGGTCATGGAGGATATGTGGTTCGATCGCAATATATAATAACAACAAGTTTTGTCTCGAGTGGTTCTGTCAAGTATTCCTAGTTAGATTTTGTTTGTTAGCTCCCTACGAGGTAGCTACACTGGTGACCCCGACGGGATGCACACTCTCTCCCAACACTGACCTCCAGTTCTTCTCAACTGCAGTTACAGTGTTGTGAAAGTTAACTCCAAATAACGCCCCGGCGTACTGAAACAAACCTCTACCCAGCATGGACCCTGCCGACATCACTGCCATCGCTCAACGGGTTATTGCTCTCCAAACAGCGGCAACCCCTGCAGTGGGTGCCGTGGGTGATATCGCTGGAGTAGTCCAAGCAGTAACAGTCAAGATACCAACCTTTTGGCCCACCCGCCCTGAAGTGTGGTTCTCCCTCCTAGAGTCACAGTTTGTCACCAAGAACATCATAGCTGATGATACCAAATACCACCATGTGGTGCAAGGGCTGGACAAGACAACAGCCGAAGAAATCTCGGCCTTCCTCCTAAATCCACCTGTCAGAGGCAAGTTTGACGCATTAAAGATGCTACTCATCAGCACCTTTGGCCTCACTCAAGCTGACAAAGATACTTCTCTCCTTGCCATCTCAGGTCTGGGTGACCGCAAACCATCGGGCCTCCTCCGGTACATGAACTCACTGACTACAGCTGACGACCAGAAGTCCACAGTCTACCGCGCCCTCTTCCTGCGGCAGCTACCAGAGTCTGTTCGGGTCGTACTTGCCCGAGATCTCCCAACCAACATAACTGACCTCGCCAAAGCCGCTGATGACGTCCTTGCAGCCCAATCCCCGGCCTATGGTATCGCGGTGGTCTCGCCAGGTAACAGGGACAGACGCACACATCCGCCTATAGGTAGGACAGGCACACGCTGTTATTACCACGCCAAGTTTGGGGAGAAAGCACGCAAATGTGGTGAAACCTCATCGGCGGCACTATGTGACATGGCCCACCTTATCCCGAGGTCGGGAAATGCCACCGCCGGCCGCTAGCCGTCGTAGCGGTCGGCCATCATCATCAAGACGGAAGCAACACAATGTCTGTCTGGGACCGTAAAACTGGCAGACACTTCCTCATCGACACAGGTGCAGATGAGTCGGTGTTTCCTGCTTCCCCCACTGATCGACAACATCGTGAAACAACACAACCGCTCGCCGCAGCAAACGACTCTAAAATCTCAACCTGGGGCCAAAGAAGTATTACAGTCAATCTGGGATCCCGCTCCTTCGTGCAATCATTCCACATTGCAGATGTACGCCAACCTATTCTGGGCGCAGACTTTCTCGTCTCTAACAACCTCGCAGTCGACCTCCGAGGACGTCGCCTTATCGATCTCTACTCTTATTCCGTCATCCCAACCACAGCCTCGTTGGCATCAGACGTGCGCGGCATCCACCGAGTCAGGACAGATGACAGTGACATGGCCTCCATTCTCAATGAGTTTCCCGAACTACTAGTTCCACGCTTTCGTTCCTCTGACGAAAACTTGCACGGCGTAGAGCACCATCTGACCACCAAGGGACCCCCTGTTTTCGCTCGGGTACGCCGCCTCCATGATGAGAAACTAGCCGTAGCCAAGACTGAGTTCAAGAAGATGGAAGACTTGGGCATTATCCGGAGATCGAACTCTCCCTGGTCATCTCCTCTACATATCACACCCAAAACAGGCGGTGGCTGGCGACCATGTGGCGATTTCAGGCACCTCAACGCGGCCACCACAGATGACCGCTATCCCATACCTCACATTGGCGACTTTAACGGAAATCTACACGACAAGACTATTTTCTCCAAAATTGACTTGGCTCGAGGGTACCACCAAATTCCGATGGCAGAGTCAGACATTTGCAAAACAGCCATCATTACTCCCTTCGGCCTGTGGGAATTTCTCCGTATGCCATTCGGACTCAAGAACGCCGCTCAAACATTCCAACGACTCATGGACACCATACTCCGAGGCATCCCCTGCGTCTTCATCTACCTGGACGACATCCTCGTGAGCAGCAGCACCCGAACGGAACATGCAAACGACCTTCGCAAAGTCTTCAAAGCCTTGTCGGATAGTGGGATGGTTGTCCAAAGACAAAAGTGTGTCTTCGGTGTCGCCCAGATAGACTTCCTTGGCCACCATGTTACCACAACCGGTATCAAACCACTACCGGAACGAGTCTCAGCAGTCCGCGAGTTCCCAGCCCCGAATACCAAGAAAAGTCTCCAGATGTTCCTCGGAATGGTTAACTTCTACCACCGATTCTTGCCTGGACTTGCCGGCCACCTTCATCCTCTGCATGAAGCCTGCAAAAGAAGGGGTCAAGCAATTACCTGGTCAGACAACTGTCAGATTGCCTTTGACATGGCCAAGTCCGCCCTTGCCTCTGCGGCCCTCCTTGAGCACCCCATCAATGGCGGCAAACTCGCCATTACTGTAGACGCTTCAGATTTTGCTGTTGGTGGTTCCCTGGACCAGTTCCGCGAGGGTTCCTGGCACCCGCTTGCTTTCTTCAGCAAGAAACTTACCACAGCTGAACAAAAGTACGCCACTTTCGACAGAGAACTCCTCGCACTGTATCTGGGCATCAAGCAGTTTCGCCACTATGTCGAAGGCCGATCATTCACAGCCTTCACAGATCACAAGCCCCTTGTTGGGGCAATGTCAAATGCTGTAGACCGCTCCCCTCGCCAAACAAGGCATCTCTCGTTCGTGGCAGAGTTCACAAACGACGTGCAACATGTGTCAGGTCGAAACAACGTGGTAGCCGATGCCCTGTCCAGAGCCCCTACCATCGCTGCAATGTTCTCACCAGACATTAACTACCGACAACTGGCCGCTGACCAAACCACCTCGGATGAGATCCATGCCTATCGCACAGCAATCACCAGCCTCCGGCTAGAGGACGTACCCTTCCAGGACTTCACTGTGCTGTGTGATATCTCCACTGGTCATACACGGCCACTTGTGCCACGCGAGTGGAGACGGCGCATCTTTGACACCATCCATGGACTCTCACACGCTGGCAGCCGCCCCACACTCAGAGCTATCTCACGTCGGTTTGTCTGGCACAAGATGAAGACCGATGTCCGCAGCTGGTGCCGAACATGCCACCCCTGTCAGGCTTCCAAAGTACAACGACATGTCCATGCCCCTCTGCAGCCTCGTCCACCGCCAGAACGGCGCTTTGGATCTCTCCATGTAGACATTGTTGGCCCACTGCCCGAATCTGAGTGTATGACATACCTCTTTACCGTTATCGACCGTTACACTCGGTGGACAGAAGCAATTCCCATGGCAGGATGCACTGCGGAGACGTGCATCAAAGGCTTCCTGCGAAACTGGATAGCTCGCTTTGGGGTTCCTGGGGACCTCACCTCAGACAGAGGCCCACAGTTCACCTCGGAATTGTGGTCGGAACTCAACAGACTGCTTGGAATTTCGGCCAACAATACCACAGCTTACCACCCCCAGGCGAATGGTCTAGTCGAACGAATGCACAGGCAATTAAAAGCTTCCCTCAAGGCTCGCCTCACAGGACCCAAGTGGATGGATGAATTGCCAATGGTGTTGCTGGGCATACGAACCGCCTGGCGTGAGGATGCTGAGTGCTCCCCAGCTGACCTTGTGTACGGCACCGCTCTCCACCTGCCTGGGGAATTTTTCAGCGCCCCAAGGGCGTCCGACCTGCAATCTGGTTTCCTCCGCGAGCTTCAGACTTCCATGCACACTGCCCTACCTCCTCCTCCACAATACCATGGCACCCGACCAACTCACATCCCTATAGACCTTGGGCACACGGGCTTCGTCTACATGCGCCATGGTGCCCATCGTAACCCCCTCCAACGCCCTTATGCTGGGCCCTACCCAGTTCTGGAACGGAATGAGAAACACTTTCTCATTAATCGAGATGGCAAAGTAGAGAGAGTTACAGTTGATCGCCTCAAAACTGCCTACCCGTCCCCTATGGAACCACAAAGTGCCACAGCTCCTCCACCAACAACTACAGTGGAAACTCGGCCAGCACCTCCGGATACGGCTCCATCTCTCCATACACGAAGTGGACGTGAGATTCTCCCTCCGGACAGACTGAACCTGCGAACTTGGTAATGTTATAATACACAAACTGATTATTGTTGTATTTTACATTGCTAGGGGGGGCCATGTAGCGTTCAACATAGGAGGTCAAGGGTCATGGAGGATATGTGGTTCGATCGCAATATATAATAACAACAAGTTTTGTCTCGAGTGGTTCTGTCAAGTATTCCTAGTTAGATTTTGTTTGTTAGCTCCCTACGAGGTAGCTACAGTAGCACTTCCAGTCTTCCTGCCATTTACTTGCTCTCTTTCTCCTCTTAGCAGTGGAGAGGTCACTGCAAGCTTCACTCTGAGAATGACTCCGACTAGAAGTACTGGCAATGCAAGTAAAGGCTGCTTCATTGTCTGACTCCACCTCGGACTCGATGCTCCGACTCATTGCTAATAGCTGTTTGTGATTTGTAGTTTTTTCAAAATTATTTTTGGGAAAATTTATTAAATGAAATTGATTTTGTTAGTCTCGCGCAGCTAACCCTTTCCTACTTGTGGTTTAAGCATAGCAGCAGTTACTTAGGAATGCAGTTGTGCAGTCAGTACAGATTAAGTGGAATGCAGGATTCAGATTGCGCAGGATATGAAGCAGTCGCACCGGGACTCCGGGACAAGTTCCAGTATTCCGGGAGAATCCCGGGAAATCCGGGACAGTTGGTAAGTCTGCAACTGCAGAGCTGATTCGAGAGCAGTGTTTGAGTGATCTTGATGTTGCAGGATCTATAGTCTAAGAAGATGTGCCTATGCATACTCTCAACGTATCATTTGAAAGCACACAGAGAATAATATACAATTTGGTATCAAAATTACCTGCACAGAATAAAGGCCAGGAAGCCATGGCGGTTTCAAACATCTGGTACACTTTCCTGGACAGTCGCTTCTTAATAGTATTTATAAGAATTCCGTATAGTGTTCTCTTTTAGGAGGAGTAGGAGGAGCTTGAAGTTCAAGGCTTGTGCAGACTTGAGCTGAGATGTGATAATTGTGCCTACGAGTTATTTGGTAGAATAATAAGGTCTGGTGTCTGGTAAGAGGTGGTAAGAGGCGGAGACTCGAAAATTATTCCTCGTATTGTTAGTTTCTTATAAATATTTCTTTTTCTATAAATATTTGTAATTTTATTTATATTTATTTATTATTATTAGTAGTAGTAGTAGAAATAGTAGTAGTAATAGTAGTAGTAATAATAATAGTAGTAGTAATAATAGTAGTAGTAATAGTAGCACCAGTAGTAGTACAAGAATTATGCTCACTGACTCAGTTCAGTACCCTTGAAATATCCTCAAGATTTCGAAACATCACGACCTTTCCCCTTTTGTACTGGGTGTGGCTTTTGTTAGAAATGGGCGTTTTTGGTTAGAAGTGGGTGTGGCTTTAGTTAGAAGTGGGTGTACCCAGAATACAATTTAACGCACGCCACACCAAACATTTCACCTCCTCCACTAGCAAAATAAGTTGTTTTATTCCTGTAGATGATGTTACTGACTTGGTGAGTATTTTATGCCTGGCCAGCACTCCTGGAAACATTGTGTACTTGTAGTGCTGGGCTCACTGGTGCTGGGCTGTCTGCCACCACCCGATTAGCCGGAGACTTTATTCCTGTTTATTACACACATAATATGGGCTGCCTAACTTTTTTCTCGGCAATAAACTTTTTGAAGAGGTGGGAGGTGAGCTAATGATATATGTCAGCCTCACTTAGGCCTACACTGCACCAGCCAATGTGCATTGGGCACATCCACACTGAATTTGAATCGCATCAAGGCTCATTATTCTGGTCCACTTGGATTGTTGGTTTGATGCAAATCAGAGCAACAAATTAAAGAGTTCAAATAACTACACGCATATGCGTTGAAAATAATTGTATTCACTCACGTCTTCTATGCTGCAGTTGGGAACTTTTGAGCCAACTGTATACTACTCATGCAATGCGCGTTTTCATTAGGCGTTAAAACTTAAGTATGTGGTCAAGCGCGTACAGGTGGAAAATCAATTTTATGGAATTTTAACGAAATTGATTTTCCACTTGAGTGCTTGACCACGTACTTACATTTTAGCGCCTTATGAAAACACTCATTGAATACAGTAGGGCTTCCTCTAGCCACCCGTGCTAATTTCAACTCTCTGGCAATCTGGAGATATTTATGTGGCAAAATCAGGCATTCAGGTTTTGAGGTCCCTCCACTTTAGGGTCTAGTAACTTGCCTATAGTTATCCTATGAAACATATTTTTGTATCAAAAGAGAGCACACAGAGAGACCTATCTTTTGAGCAATATATCAAGTCCATACCATGAAGTTTGCAGAATCTATGGAGCTATAAAGTGGTAACCACAAGTTGTTGTTTCGAGCAAACACAGGAGTGTGGCTCCACTTTAGCAACAACTGCCAATTACAAAGAGGACAAACGATTTTTTGTTAAACATGGAAACCGCCCCCTTAAGCTGAGCATGTGTGAATCTCACAGCTGCAACCAAGGCCCGACCTGCTAAGACTCATCAGTAGCTATTTGTTGTTACTTCCTGTTTTTTGTTTTGTTTGTGTGTTTGTTTGTTGTTGCCTCTGCCGTAGAGTACCATCTCTACAACGTCATACCTCGACTGGTCAAGTTCATAGATCACTTACTTACTAACTGGTACGTCCGGTTCAACAGGAAGAGAATCAAGGTAATGGAGAGAGATGGTGTGTACATCCTGCAACAATGGTTCTCTCACGTTCTTCCTCTCTCTCCACCTCTTGCTCCTCCACCAACCTCAATTCTTTTGCTCTCTTGCTCTCTCCTCTTCCTACACCTCTCCCCCTCACCTCCCCCACCCTCCCACCCCCCATCTTGTCCCTCTCGCCAACCCTCCGCTGCCTTCTCCTCCCCCTCAGGGAGAGCAAGGGATGGAGGAGTGTCATCACTCCATGCAGGCTCTCTGCTCCGTCGTCTTCCTCATGACAAGAATGATGTCTCCATTCACACCTTTCTTCACAGAGCATATGTTCCAGAACCTTCACCATCTTCAGACTTGGACTCTCACTCTGGAAAATGCCAGCCTCCATTTTGTCATGCTCCCCAAGCCAAGGTGTCTATATGCCCCTCCCCCTATAATTTCCGAAGCCCTCATTTGCCATGCCTCCTCCCCACCTTACTTAGAACTCTAAATAAAGCCTCATTTAGCGAGTTCTCTCTGTGATGATTCTCTGAATACCTGACGCCATCCTTGTGGAGGCAAACACTGATTTAATGAGTCTGAGAGAGATGATAGCCATGGACCGTACGTTACATACGAAGGCTTATGTGTTGAGAGCCGGTAATACTTGTACATGTAGGTCGGCATTTCATGCCCGTTTTAGCTACCCGCCATCTTCCCTCCTTCTGGTCATGTTCTGTCACATGGAAGGCATATGACATCATCTCTGTCTCGAAGGAAGTTGACAAATCGTGAGTAAATTCCATTGTGTGTATTCATCGTGCTGTTACGTATAAGTGGAGCCACTCCTTTTAGTATAGTTATACTATGCTTACTGAACCAGTTAGCACTGGAAGCCTGTTGCTAGGCAGACCCAACAGAGTGGGTCTAGTTCTAGTACCAGTCAGTACTGCAGGCCTGTTGCTAGGCGGACCCAACAGAGTGGGTCTAGCTCTAGTACCAGTTAGTACTGCAGGCCTGTTGCTAGGCAGACCCAACAGAGTGGGTCTAGTTCTAGTACCAGTTGTTAGTACTGCAGGCCTGTTGCTAGGCAGACCCAACAGAGTGTGGGTCTAGCTCTAGTACCAGTTAGTACTGCAGGCCTGTTGCTAGGCAGACCCAACAGAGTGGGTCTAGTTCTAGTACCAGTTGTTAGTACTGCAGGCCTGTTGCTAGGCAGACCCAACAGAGTGTGGGTCTAGCTCTAGTACCAGTTAGTACTGCAGGCCTGTTGCTAGGCAGAGCCAACAGAGTGTGGGTCTAGCTCTAGTACCAGTTAGTACTGCAGGCCTGTTGCTAGGCAGACCCAACAGAGTGGGTCTAGCTCTAGTACCAGTTAGTACTGCAGGCCTGTTGCTAGGCAGACCCAACAGAGTGGGTCTAGCTCTAGTACCAGTTAGTACCAGACCTGTTGCTAAGCAGACCCAACAGAGTGGGTCTAGCTCTAGTACCAGTCAGTACCAGACCTGTTGCTAGGCAGACCCAACAGAGTGGGTCTAGCTCTAGTACCAGTTAGTACCAGACCTGTTGCTAAGCAGACCCAACAGAGTGGGTCTAGCTCTAGTACCAGTTAGTACCAGACCTGTTGCTAGGCAGACCCAACGTAGCTTGACTTCAAAGTGATAGACGAGGACACTGAAATGTGCCATGAGCCAGTGACACGTCATGTGCTAGTGCTGTTGCTACAAACATGGAAATGTCTGGCCAACTCTTGCTTTGCCTGTGGCCCCTCCTCTTCTCCTTTCCCTTTTCCTTGTCTTCTCTTCCCACTCCTTTTTGCCACACACTTGCCTCTGTTTTTATTTCCTCCATTTTATTCCTCCTCCTCTCTTCTTTCTCTTGCTCTTCTATTTTTCCTGCTTCTCCCACCTCTCTCCCCTCTCTCTTCCCTCTCCACCCTCCCACTTCTCTCCCCTCCCTCTTCCCTCTCCACCCTCCCACCTCTCCCCTCCCTCCCTCCCTTTCAGAGTGGACCTGATAGATGGCCATATCGAGGCGGCTATGACAATGCTGCAGTCTGTAGTGGAGCTGGGACACTACATCAGAGACAGCAAAGTCATGTCCATCAAGGTGTGTGTGTTGCTGTGCCTCTCATTGTGTTCTTCTCCCTACTTGTACACCTTGTCTTCTCATCAACCCTCACCCTCTCTCCTCACCTCCCATTCTCTATCATCCTCCTCCTTCCTCTCTCTCTTCCTTCTCTCTGACCTCTCTCACCACCATCCACTCCTCCTCTCTCCTCTTCTCTCTCCCTTCCTCTTCCTGCCCTCCACCACCTCCTCATTGCAGTTCCCTCTTCCTGAGATCGTTGGCATCCATTGTGACCAGAAGTGTCAGGATTACCTGAAAGGTCTTGAGTCGTACATTCTAGAGGAGCTCAACGTCAAGACCCTCACCCTCGCCACGGAAGACAGCAAGTACAGGGTCAAGCTGCAGGGGGAGCAGGACAGCGAGAAATTGGGCAAGAGGTTGAAGGGGGCATTTAAGAACGTTGCTCCTGCTATTAAGCAGCTAACGAGTGAGCAGCTAGAGGAGCTGCAAGAGAGAGGAGTGATCGAGGTCATGGGGCACAGGTTGTCGTAAGATGACATCAAGGTGACGGGGTGACCATTGTTTCTTTCTGGTTGTGTTGAGGGGGTGGGGGGAGGGGGGCAGTGGCGTGGGGTATTTACCTCCCGTTGGAAATGTGACATAGGAATTGGTATGATTCCACACGTCTGTATTCCCCAATAACATATCTCCCATGGTTTAGAATTACCAATTTCCTTGAATAGTCCTCGTGCGAAATGTTCCTTTTAAAACCTGCGTGAAGACAGAGAGGGATGGAGGGCGTACCCTATTCCACTGAGCACCTGCAGAGTGAGAAGAGCACGTGCGTCCTCGCTCAGATCGAGTAGCACGTGCACAATTTATTGTATAGTAATCATCCAACATAGGATTAGTGTGCATTGGTGAGAGTTATTTCACGGAAGACTGGAACTTGTGTGAGAACTGGAGAACAGGAGCTTGTGAGAGGGTACAAAGTGATCATGGAAATTTTTGTCTATGCATATGTAAGTGGGAGAGAAGGTGAGGGTTTGTCAGAGATGGCACCCCCTCTGACTGTTGCTGAACAAGAGCCAGTGAACAAGAGTGAGAACGTGTTGACAGGATGTGCAATGGGTGTGTCGCCAGAAAGTGCACTCGTGAGTACACAGAAACCTTTTAAGGGCGAGGTCAAGAAGTATCTAGAAGAACTTGTGCTCTCATCAGATTGGTTGACGGAAGGAATGGTGAACATGACAGCAGGACCTAATAAGGAATAATAGAATGACTGTGGTGTGGGAGGATCGAACAGCTCGTAAAAAGGGACACTTGTAGATATAGAAGTTACTGTAGTTACGGCCGATGTGTATATCGTATTCCGTGTTATTGTTGTAGTGTGGGACGGTGCACCCGCTTTGCACCACTGTGTTTACTCTTGTACCATAAGTGTTTGTTAGGAAGTGATGGCTGCATGAAGTGTTTGTTAGGAAGTGATGGCCGCATGAAGTGTTTTTTAGGAAGTGATGGCTGCATGAAGTGTTTGTTAGGAAGTGATGGCTGCATGAAGTGTTTGTTAGGAAGTGATGGCTGCATGAAGTGTTTGTTAGGAAGTGATGGCTGCATGAAGTGTTTGTTAGGAAGTGATGTCTGCATGAAGTGTTTGTTAGGAAGTGATGGCTGCATGAAGTGTTTGTTAGGAAGTGATGGCTGCATGAAGTGTTTGTTGGGAAGTGATGGCTGCATGAAGTGTTTGTTAGGAAGTGATGGCTGCATGAAGTGTTTGTTGGGAAGTGATGGCTGCATGAAGTGTTTGTTAGGAAGTGATGTCTGCATGAAGTGTTTGTTAGGAAGTGATGGCTGCATGAAGTGTTTGTTAGGAAGTGATGGCTGCATGAAGTGTTTGTTAGGAAGTGATGGCTGCATGAAGTGTTTGTTAGGAAGTGATGTCTGCATGAAGTGTTTGTTAGGAAGTGATGGCTGCATGAAGTGTTTGTTAGGAAGTGATGGCTGCATGAAGTGTTTGTTAGGAAGTGATGGCTGCATGAAGTGTTTGTTAGCAAGTGATGGCTGCATGAAGTGTTTGTTAGGAAGTGATGGCTGCATGAAGTGTTTGTTAGGAAGTGATGTCTGCATGAAGTGTTTGTTAGGAAGTGATGGCTGCATGAAGTGTTTGTTGGGAAGTGATGGCTGCATGAAGTGTTTGTTAGGAAGTGATGGCTGCATGAAGTGTTTGTTAGGAAGTGATGGCTGCATGAAGTGTTTGTTAGGAAGTGATGGCTGCATGAAGTGTTTGTTAGGAAGTGATGGCTGCATGAAGTGTTGACTCAATACCTGCGGCTGCAGGAGTTGGATGTGTCTGTCCTGTCTGCTCTCTCCCTGCCTCCTCCTCGTGGTGGGCCTTGCTGCAATCTCTCTCTTAAGGCATTCAGTGGAGGGAAGAATGGCTCTGTGATCCTGGAGAATCCTTGAGGATGTGTTTTGCATCTGCAACAACTGAAATCAATATGATGTAATGTATAATATATATATATATATATATATCATTGACTAAGCTGCTTAAGAATAATATATATTTTAGATTTCCTCTGTGCATGTGTTGTTTATGAGTTGCTATATATTACATCAGTGTCTGGATCCAGCCTATTGGTGGTGTGTACAACATGTAGTCTTGCTGAAGGTTGCTAAATTGACAGTTACATGTTACCAGAGCACACGACCCACGGGAACTGGGGGCAGGTAAATGCATCTAGTGTATTTTGCCAAATATTTGTACGAGCACTTTCTTCATGTGTATATATATAAACTCTTGTATGCCACATTAATTTAGGATGGTGACTGATCAGCTATATATGTATGGGTGTGTCCAATTGTCGTAGTAACAACCACAGCTGATAACCATAAGTTGACCATCTTATTTTGAAGCAACCTTAACTCGGAATGATTTTGCATGTTATTTTGTAATATATATATACATATATTTAAGTGTGTGTATATATATATATATTATGTATTTGTAATAATCAACTGCCAAGTATGTTCTTTGACAATTTCTACTTCCAAGTATTCTTATCTGTGAACACGGAAGTTCTGTTCGTATCCAACAGTGTCCATTGCACTGCTCTCCATGAGATGAGAGGATTCGGAATGAATTCCCCAAAAAGTAAATTGCCACAGTACAAAGACAAGAGGCATAGCGAGGGTTAAAGTTCGGTTAACAAATACAGCTCTACAAAGAGGTGTGGCTCAGACCTGCCATTGACCAAGGCTCCTCTGCATGGAGGCGTGGCTCAGACCTGCCATTACCCAAGTCTGCTCTACATGTAGGCGTGGCTCAGACCTGCCATTGACGAAGGCTGCTCTGCATGGAGATATGAGATCTATTGTTCTGGGAATCGAGTCCTTATACTAAATTCTCTTATGCTCTTGCTTCATGCAGCATCTCCTCATTGCTGCCCTAGGTTGTTGCTGCCTCTACTATTCCATGGCTGTGCTATTTCCTGTCAAGGATGATACAGCACTACATAACTTTTGTTTTTGGTCTCGTTGGTGATTCATGGGAATAGGAAAATAACTCACTTAATTTTGACGAGTTTCGGTAAATTTCACCGAAATTTTCGGGGCTTTGGGGGTCATTAAAAAAATTCACTCAATTTTGACTATATACTTTTGGTTGAGTACTGCATGTGTTGAAAATGCTGCCATGTTGGGTTATTCATGTGCTATTGTTGTAAATGATGCATGTAGGGGTATTCCCTAAACAAACTGGCTGCCAAGAATCACTTTCTTCAGAATATGAATGGCTTAAAACGTTTCTTGGATGAGTTACTATAATTATACTTAGTACCATCCTGGAAAAATGCTAGAAGTCTCCTGCTAATAAGCAGCAAGAAACTTGCAGGAAACCAAAGAAACTCTACGCTAATAATGCCACTACCTAAATCACTTCCTGTAGAAAAATGCCATGGAGTTTTGTGGTTATTAGTATGATATTTCACAGTTAGCTATTAGCCAATCAGAATGTAATTACACTTTTTATTGCAGCAAAAAAAATTGCAATTGCACTCTAATTTGCCACCAATATGGAAGTACCCGAGCCTTCTTTCCTTACCCTCCACTATCTGTCCTCCCCATACTTTCTCCCACTTTATTTTTATTTTTTAACCAAAAATAGTAATACCAATAAATAATATAATTATAATAATAATGAAATTAATAATAACAATAATAATAACAACAACAATAATAATAATAAACCCCCCACTTTGGTCCAGAGGGTTGCATAGTTATTTCAGAGGCCTTAGAGACCAAAGTGATTCTCTGATTTCCAAGTCGATCAGCAGGAACCAGATGGGCTTTGTCCACAACATCTTAAGGTGATTCTGCTGGGAGTGGTGGTCTTGTTTTGCTAACAGCTCTTACAGCCTTTTTTAACCTTGTTCTTCCAGGTAAAGCTCCTCCTAGTGTGTGTGTCACTTTTTGGGTGGGGCCTCTTTGATAGCGTTGAATAAAAAGTGTGGTGGGGTGGGGCCTATTGCAGTGGAGTGTACTCTTAGGTGGTTAGCTGCCAAGTGTGCTGGCCTTCACGTGAAGGTGTCCATGAGTGAGCTACTAACACCTTTTCAACTTGGTGTTGGCACTAAGGGTGGAGCAGAAGCTATTGTTCATGCTTACCGTATATATATATGCATTCCTTAGCCAGGCCAAGCTTTGTTAAAGTTGGACTTCTGTAATGCTCGATCCGTTGTGACAAAATGTTCACAGCCATGGAAGAGTTAGCTCCTACTCTCCTGCCTCTGGTATATTCTGCCTATAGCTCTTCCTCCTCCTATTTTTTTGATGAGGATAAGATTATTCATTCCTATGAGGGTGTCCAACAAGGTGACCCTCTCGGCCCACTCCTTTTCTGTCTCACTATCCAAAAGTCAATGAGCCATCTCAAAGCTGAGCTGAAAGTTTGATGCTTGGACAACAGCTGCCTAACAGCTCTTACAGTAGAAGATGTCATCAATGATTTTATGACCTTAGAATCAATGGCTTGCGAGGTTGGTCTGCAGCTTAACCGAAGAAAATGTGAACTCATTAGCTTGTCTAATAGATGAGTTACTATGTGCAATACCGCAGCTTAACCCTGAAGATTCCCCCCTCCTAGGCTCTCCTATATATAGAGGAGAGCAAGGGAGTTGAAGATGCCATTGCTGCTAAAACAAAGTGATTGGAGGTGATGCGAAATAGACTTTGTCACCTACAGGTACATGACGCACTTTGCTTGCTCCAAATATTAAGAGTAAGCTTCAGAGGAAACCAACTGGTCAGTAACGTGACTACTTTATAGCGGCTGCTTGCTGGCCTGGCTCAGCTAGACTCGATATTGAGTCAACACAAGCATGTTTACTGTATCGATATCCTTTACCAATTATAAAACTGCATATCTGCATGTGCTATTTGAGGGTATGCTCTATTATTGTAGCTTGGCAGCCTGCAGTACTAGCATGCATGTAATAACACCACCAGATTCTGATCAGGTAGCAATACATTTTGTTTGTATGGCTATTCATATTCCTTCCAGGTCAGCTGCCTTCCATGTTCCTCACATAGGCAGACTCTCTCTGATGTCTTCATAATGCAGTTTGGCTGTCTCACTGGTACAGTGTTGCCATAATCAAATTACTCGCCTGTGTTAAAAAAATTGGCAACAAAAAATCCAAACAAAATCCAAACAATAATTCCATGAGAAATAACATACTAAAGTGTGTTTATAGCATTTACACATGTTCAGTGTTTGGTTTAAATTCATAGCATTTTTGAGGAACATTGAATTGCACTGTTAAAAGTGAATTTAATGTAGAAATTCCTAGTCTGTTTCTGTGCTTTGTTTTGTTGAGACCAATGTGGCTGAATAAACGTTCGGTATCAGCATTGCCATGGGGTATAACTAGAATGGCTTTTGTGAGTTTTACCAATGTGGAGTAGCGATACTCGGTTTCCAAGCAGTCTTTGATTTGGCTGATTGCATGCCAATACTTACCTCTGTGATGGCCGTGACTTTAGGAGGTAATGGCGAAGTGCAGAAATCCATAAATTCCTCTTGAAGGCTCGGTTTGTCACCAACTTGAACTACCTGAGGAACACACTCTGCTGCAGCAAGCACCTGACCAGCCATACTGTATTGTTGTAAGCCTGGTTGAAGCCATTTGAGATTGGAGAGTAACTTGTGACTCATGGTAATCGTTTGACAGCTCCCTTGGCTGCAGCAATCCACCAAGCTTGGATAGTCTCCCTAAATTTTCTCACATCTTCAGATGATAATCCATCCTCTTCTTCAAGGTATGATAGTGTGTTGTGACCTACGAAAACTTCGTGTGAAGGGAGATACTCTTCTGAGTTATCAATACAACTTGTGAAACATGTTCAGCAGCACACACGTACTCAGAATTCATGAACAGCAACACAAATTTTCGTATTAAGCCATCGAGCTCTTGGTATAGAACTGGAGATTGCTGCTGCATGTACCTGTCAGGGGCGTAGGAAGCAATTTTAAAGTGGTAAGGCCATTCGAAGCAATGGTCCAAACGCTGATGGTTGTAGTTCCAGTTTGGGAGTGAGTAAAGGGAGGTATATATTGTATGTACTTAATTGTAATTATATATGTGACAGTCCACAGGAAAAGGGACGATTTGGGCTAAATGTGAAGTTTTCAGTTCATACTCAGAAATAGTGCACTGATGCATTATAAAACATAATTATGGTAAAGGTTTCATTTTTATATTGTTCATAATTATAGAGTTATGGTTAAAAAACATACTTCCTGTTTACTTCCTCATAGACAGGAAGTGACAGGAAGTGTAACTAATTTCTTTTACTTGGGCATGTGCGCTTTGTATGTCCTTGTTGTTTGCAAACACCACATGTTACTATATATGCGTCTATTTTTTTTACATGGTTGATTTTCTCCAACTTCATCGTCAGAATTATGAGGAATCAAATCTGAATTCTTGGGAGCACTTGGCCGAGGGCAAGTTAAATCTTTTGACCAATTGGTCTTGCAGTGAGGCTCAAACAAATACCACTGCCGTTTCAAATCCAAGCCAGGTATTTTTTTTTTCAGTAGGCATGGAATCAAGATTTATCAGACTGATTCCCGGTTTTAGAATTGTTAGCCATTGCTCTGCACCGTCAGAATATTCTTTCAGGCGAATCTCCCCATAAAAATCATGAGCTGCTTTGAAGTTGTGGAAGGATGTTACATTTAGAATTTGTTTAAAAAACTGACTGAGGAAATGATGTCCAGTTGTAAAAGTGTACCAGACAATGTCCATTGGAGTCGCATATCAGCTGAGGAATGTTTTGTCCCTTCAATGAAGATTGCTTTACCAATGTAGCAATACCTTGGATTGTATCAACAGAAGAATGCCTGTAGACAAGCCAAAAAAATAACGATCAGGAGAAAACTTAGTATGACCAGTCAGCATGAACGATAATTCAACACTTAAATCTCGTTTTGTCATGGTGTGCCAGACAAGGTATTGCATGTTACAATTGTTTTTGTTCTGTCCGACACAATTATCTGCTTGAAGGAGGACATCAGACGCTCCAGAACCATAATTCTCCAAGTAATGGTGCACAAGACAATCAGCACCCTTTCCAGGATTTTCTTCTTCATTTATGAGGTAGTTTACTAGAACGTTAGTGCAGTCATTACATACTCAAAACACCCCACACTTCTTTGCAGTCTTGAAGTACTCTGGCCCAGTTTGTTGGCAATCAAATGGGAAATGTACTTGCTGAGCAAAGTCAAAGGAATAGTGACACGTAAGCGGCTTTCCTCCAGATTGCTGTCTTTGGTCCAATTTCTCAGTAGCCTCAGCTATTTGAGTATTGTAATAAATTCGCTCTTTTTTGGCCCTCTGTAGATGTTCCTGATATTCCTCAATTCTTAACTTTTCTTCTTCCGACACACAAAAAGACTTGTGCACAGCCAAGCTTAACTGCTGGCATGTACAACAGAGATTGCTGCTTGGTGTACTTATTGAAATGAAAGGAAGAAGTGAAGCCCACATGTCATAGAACTTTGACCGTCCCACGGTTGAAACGCATGTATTAATATTACTACATGCTTGATGATATTTCCGATAAACAAAAGCTTTTGAATGGTGAGCAGGTAATACAATCACCTTGTTGCAATGCCCAGGTACACGGCCAGGAAGGGGAAGGCCATGGGCTGATGCATAGTTATTTATGAATGCTGTAACTCTCTCTGTATTCTCCAATGTTAAAACATTGTGTGGCAATCGCTTGCTATATCCATGTATACGGGTCACTAATCCATTCATGTCATAGTGCTGAGTAAGATTCCTGAAGCGTTTATCTGATGGACAGTAAATAAATTGAAATGTAGAACGGCAGATCTTTACTCCATGAATAAAATAATCAGTGTGTGATCGAAATGTCTCCTTTACATTGTGGCTAGGGCTAGGGCTAGGGCTAGGGCTAGGGCTATGATGACCTTTTGATACTGTTGGTTGCTGTGGTGTGGTTTTGTGAGCTTGTATCTGTCCTAACACAACTAGGTCCAGCTCATCATGATCTAACTCCATACAAGATGCCCTGCATTGTACCACGCTTTCTTTGGTAAGGTAAGTTGAACATGGGATCTTCTCTGGATAGCTCACATCCACAGGTCTCTGATATAAACTTGGAAACAGCAGACACCTCAGAAGCATCTTCCAAACTTACATCCAGACTCTGGCCTTGTACTTCTCCTTCCCATGAAGTTGATGCTCTACACAATGTAGAAGGTTCTCCACATACACCAGTATCCATAATCTCAGTGTACACAGCTGTAGCTAATTCGAATCAAAGAGAGCGCAACAACTAAATAGCTGAGCAAAAAAGGTACCAAAATAAAGCCCACTTCCTGCTCTACCTCCGTGCGCTATTTCTTATGATGTAAGGATTTATAATAAGTCAGGAAATTAGTCCAAAGTTCATAAAATTTAAAATTGCTTTATCTAAAAATAGAACTTTTGCCCAAATTGTTCCTTTTCCCGTGGACTGTCACATATATATAATAATCATTACAAAAAAAGTATTACCATTTATTATAAATTGCTGGTGTCATATCACTGTGTAAGAACTCCTCACCCCAAGCAATTTAAAAGAGCCATCAACCTGGACACATCAGCATCAAGTCAACTGAAATTATTTTCTCTCTTACCAACTGTGTATAATAATAATGTATTATATAATTTATAGTATTCTTTTCTTAAAAAATTAAATTAGTGCCAAATAATTGTGTAAAATTAGGAACAGTAAAAGATTAATAGAATTATTAATTCATAGTGATTGAGTTCTATAGGTCACTGGGTTTGAATGTGCCAAAAATTGATAAGCGATGTTCACTTTCAGAAACAAAATCATTGGCAACTGAAATTAAGTCCAACTTATCAGTCGCATCTTTATGAATGTGCAAAATCATGAGATGATTTAATCGGACTTCAGTCATGGTGGACCTCAAATACGATTTTATTCTCCTTAAAGCACTGAAGGATCTCTCACTAACAGCGTTTGATGCAGGCATAACTGAAAGTAACATTAGCAATTTATACAAACTTCAGATAGCAATTCACGTTCAGCAGGTGAAGCGGTCTTTAAATGGTCTTTAATAGTACAACCTCATCTGAGCAGAAAATTGTTGATACAATTTCAAGTTGGGTTTTCAATAACTGACCATTGAAGTCTTGCTCTTGGTTGCTCACATCTGCAGTCTCATCTGCCATGATAGTGTAGAATGGAGCTGCATGCAGGGAGGCTGCTATTTTACGAAGAACCTTCAGAGCCATGACTTTTAGCATCTCGTTTTGGATTTCAGCAGGTGTATTTATTTGCTCTGCACTTTAGCCTCTTTTGTCATCATATCCACGAAGCCTAAACAATTGAATAAAGTCGGAGTCAGATTCATCGCCACGACCACGCAGTGGCAAAGATTGTCTAGCCAAGAACACAACATTAGATAGAAATTTGAGTAAGCAGCCGATTTTCCTTCATTTCCCGAGCATGAAGGGAGGAAAGACTCTCACCAATTTTCGGACATGACTGGGGGAGAGTAACGACTCTCAAAATAGCATCCTTATGACAATTGCTAGCTTCATGGGCAAAAAATCTTAGAGAAGCATCCTTACAGTTCAGTTGATATATATATGCAGTCTCAATAGTTGCCACAGAAAAAAGCCGTTTTTCTATGCAAGTCTTCACACAAATATAACAGAAGACTGAATCATGGCCCTCATCATAATGAAGCCATGTCCAGCGTGTAAACCATTGTGGCTGGAAAGATCTTTTAACAAGATTCTTTTTTCCAAACTCACGCTTTGGAAAACTGAATGTGGCTTCTCACCAATAGAGGGAATGGGTAAGTCCTTGAAGAGTGACATGTCGTCTCGATGAAGACTTCGAAAACAAAGCTAACACTAAGTGACAGGTTAGCTGCACAAACTAGGCTCAGGCTAGTAATCAACCCTTTACCTTCCCAATCATTGGAAGGTAAAGGGTTCGCCACGCCAGACTAGATTTAGGCATGCGCAAATAATATTAATTTTATTGATCTGGATTCTGCCCTTGGCCGCTCTCTCAGAAAGTGGTAAGGCCATGGCCTCACCGGTCGCACCGCTTCCTACGCCCTTGCCTGTTGAAATTATTAACAATTGGTAATGCAGAACATAGAAAGAACAAGTAAGCATTGGTCAGAGGCTTTTCAAGTAATTTTTTTACTCTTCTCACTACTGCCTGCTTATCCTCAGTACTTTGAAAGTATGAGAGTAAGGCTTCATATTGCTCGATAAGACGATTTACACAAGTTTCAAGGCTGAGCCATCATGTTTGGTATGCTTTTAACAACTTGTGTGGCTTGCATTCCACAAAACTCTGAAATTCTTCGCAGCCTCCTTGGGCTCTTCTGGAAATAATACCATACATCAGTTGTCAGATCTTCCAATTCATCAGGCAAGACTTTGCAGGCCTCATTTGCTATTAGTGCTGCTATGTGACAATAACAATGAAGAGCAACTAAAGCTGGCTGCTTACATCATAACCATGACATCACTGAATTTCGTGCTTCCAACATTTACATTGGCCCCATCTGTTCCTAATCTGACAAGATTATCATAAAGGAGGGTAGTGGATTCTTGAAAATGCTTATCGATTGCGTTAAATAGCAGCTCTGCAGTTGCCCTCTTTACACTCTCTAGGGCAAAGAAGACACATCTCACCTATCCTTGGGTGTTATCGAAGAATCGAAGGATAATAGCAGCTTGTTGTGTAAACTAACGGTAATATCATTTGTCTCATCAGTTTGGAGGCTGAAGTATTTAGTCTCTCTAACTGCTGCGTAAATGGTTTTCCAACAATCCTGGGCAATAACTTTCAACACAGCTGTTGCTTTAGTACGACTGCACTTCAAGTCTTTAGCAATATATAGAAGAATCAGGAAACATCAACTTGAATAGTTTGGTACAATGATCTCCCAATTGAAAGGCAAGATGGTGCTCTCCAAGGAAATATGCGAAGAGTACTTCTGCACTGATTACAGACTCCTCTCTTATTGGCCCAAAGTAGGACTGTAGAGGCAGTACACACATACCATATTTTTCTGAGTGTTTGTGTAATTTTGTTTCCTGATGTCTCCTGAGATCTCTAGTACCACCTCTTCCAAGGTTTATATCACGAGAGCACTTCATACAGAAGGCAAAAGAAGATCCCTTTCTCGAAGTTGTGGCCCTTGGGAAAGTCTTTGCATACTGTCTACGATAGACACACAATCGTTTTTTTGCAGACTTAGAAGACCTGATAGATGTAGAGATTTGACTGTCAATGTCAATTTGTGAAACCTCATTATCAGAGTCAGAATCCATATCTGAAGAATCTTCTTCTGGTAACCTTGAAGTACTGGGTTCTGAAGATGCCATAGCTAACTCTCTCTGACACTCACTGTGAAAGATTTTAACTCTTGCAGCAAATCAGGCTTTAAATACCCAACCAGATGGCTCATGCATGAGCATGCACATAGATCAAAGGATTCTGGCTCTGCAGGCATATTCCTGCCAGACCTGGGTGAACACAGGACTGTGCAGGAATATTCCTGCACAGACCAGGTGACCACAAAATGACCACACTCAGCTAATACCACAGAGAGTGGTTTTGAAATGGCTGCACATGGTTTGATATTCAACCATTTTCTAATGATGAAAAATCCAAACATTTATTGATAAAATCCAAACAGAAAATTTAAGGGTCAAAAATCCAAACAGTTTGGATAAAATCCAACACTATGGCAACACTGGGACTGGCAATGCCATGGGTTTCTACCGGTCTCGTCTAAAATTCTGGTAAAGGGTCGAACATAGGGCCCCCCCCACACACACCAAAAAAAACTCGTCCCTCATCTTTTTTGCACTGCACTGGGGTGCGGACTTAGAAGATTATAAAGGTGTCACGTGGCATGCGTAGTACGAAAATGATGCCAAAATATTACGCTAAGTTTATGTCACTCCCCCAGAGATATTATTACATGATTTCTTTGCCAACTATCCGTATACATAGAGAAGCTGGCTAGAGATGCAGCGAGCTCAGTGTCCATCTCCAGATATTACTTTCTGCGGCACCATATGCAGACCTCTCAACTTATATTGCTACTTAGTGTGAGATTTCATCTAAAGTGGAGTGAGAAATGATGCTCTGGTTGGTGTGAGACATGGGAGTTGCACATTTGTATTGATCATTCAGAGCTGATACTGCAGCTTCAATAACCATTACATGGCCTACTGAATTCACCAATTCTAATTGATATGTAATGTCTATCATTTATCATCAGCTGTGTGGACCAGAGAGCAAGCATCTGCAAATAACCTTCCATAATCAAATTTTTATTTCTCTCAGTCATAACTCTACTAATATGTTTGTTCTTTTCTGCTCCATCATTTCCACTTTTGTCAATCATAATCCCCTGGTATATAGCACACACTAGATTAGCAGTTATATATTATAAGGAATTATGTATCCTCTGCTATATATATATATAAGAAAGAGGTATAAAAAAGCAATACATTCATTTTGTCACTCATCAACCCCCTGGGAGTGTTGGTATTATATTACATCGACTTGTCATTGAACTACTTATATTATACTGTAAGGTAAAGAAAGAAGTTTTTAATATAGTTACATTCATATATTGCATGCAAGATGCAGTTTATTGTCTATTAGCGGTTTTTATGCTGCTAGTTATAAAAAGTTGTAGCCTTCTTAGCTTCTTTAAGAACTTTTTCTGATGGAATCCAGCTAAGTGGGTTCTCGATATGCGTCTTCACTGTAATAAGGGATGAAAGTGTACCATCCAGACTTAGGGAACTTCTACTTGGTGTCTTGTTCTTGTTGATAGGGAAAAAATTCGTTCTTCCCCTGCATTTGAATGCTGTATGGTCAATACAACATTTGCAACTTTAAACAAAAGATCATATTCAAAACAGCTCAAACCAGGTCTCTTCATTTCTCTCAGATGCCCCCAAAACATGTCCACACGATACGGTTCTTCAGCATTGAAGCCAACTGTGTCTTTTAGAGTTTGAGGAAGATCTTCTGTCATTGTTTGGTAGGTTAAAAATTGCTCATTGAGTTTATCCATGTCAAACCCTTGAAACATTAGAGGGTACCTATAAACAAAGTATTCCACTGAAGAAAATGTCCTATCTAATCTCTGTTTAAAGTCTATCCAAGCAGCATTTGTCAGCAAATCATCCTGTAGAGGACACCACTTTAAGAGATAAGATGTAGCACGCTCAAGAAAATTCCTGGCCTCACCATAGAAGGATGAATAACATCTTTCAGATATTGAGCCATCATCAAGTAGTTGACTAAGCTTTTGCTTTGTTATAAATCCTATGACCATGTCAGAATTACAAACTTGGTTATCAAGTTCATCATACTTTAGAGAGAACAAGGCATCCTGCTCCTTCAGAGTGTCAACCAGTATCGAATGAGGTAGAGTCTCAGAATGTTCAGTTTCAGTGTCTTCAAAATTATCCACGATAACTTGAGAAGTACTACAGCTTTCCACATCCATACTGCTACTTTCCACACCGCTATCATTAGTCTCGCGTATAGCCAGACCCTTTACCCACTAAGCAGCAGGTAAAGGGTCTGGCTACGCACGACGTCAACGATTCTCATCGTCTCGACACAAATCTGGTTGGGCGCGGCGTGAGAAATAGGTAGGCGGTCGTGAGAGCGTGAGAAAAGTCCTGAAATCGTGTGACACACGACCAAATCGTGTGACTTGAGAGGTCTGCATATGACACCCTTTACCAACACTCGTATAGGTTGGTAAAGGGTCTTGCCAAGCAACTACCGCTTAGACTACAACGATGGTGATGGTTGGGATGAGCGCGTAGTAATGCTGTTCTCAGCTACTGCACTATACTACGCAATTTTGGAGCCAGGACGCAGTTTTTGTTTCTTTTACTATCCAATCCACAACATGGACTAGCCCCACCTCCAGCGATCCTTACCTGGATTTGAGACCTGTTCTGTTCCCGGCATCATTCTAGCCCCCATCCCTAACGAGTCTGCTGATGCTGAATTTCTTCCTCTGCAAAGTGGGAGCATGGCAGCTGCATCCTTAACCACCTGCCTCACTCCACTAAAGTTCCTTGTTGTATGGCATGAAAGAGGCTGTAGCAAGTGACAGGCAAGCACACCTAGGCTCAGTCTGTGAGGTGTGCAATAGCTACATATTTATTTATCTTTTTACTGTTTTCTCTCTTAGTCTTGTTGGCCAGCCTCTCTTCCCCAATACAGGAGTCTAGCATGTTTTTTCTTCTTCGTGTTTAACACGAGCAGCTGCCACCACATTTGCTGACTGTGCAACACAAGTGACCATGTGAGGTGGACCAGCCTCTCTCTTTCTGTGTGTGTGTGTGCATGAGAGTCAGGCCAGCAAGACTAGCTTGCTGTCTCCATTATTACATCAACTGTCTAGCACTCACCATTGTTCTATATATAGCCTTAGCTCCAGCCATTGCTCCAGCCCTGCCCTCCCCATTCTAAGTTTTTCTCTTTTTCCTTCTTCCCAGAGAAGCCTCAAGTATTTTCAGCTGATATTCACTGGCCACATGACCCCGGCAGCTCTGGTCACAGCCATCATCTGCATCCTCCTCCTCATCTCTGTCCACTTCCTCAACATAGTTCTGCACAAGAGAGTGCAGAAGATTCCTCTGCACGTCCGGCCCAACTTATTGTGGTGGGTGGAGTTGCCTGTGAAGAGGTTGTGCATGTTTAATGTGATGTCAGTACAAGGAGATATCATGTGACCCCATCAAATGATTCTTGCCTCAAGTCTATTTGTGGTTGACACTTATTCCCCCTCCCTATTGTATTTTTCAGCGTAGGTTATTTTGGCCTCTGCTATATATATGGTGTGGTGCAGGATTGGGCCGCACATTTGCTCTTCCTAGTACTATCACCGTAAGGGCTGGAATTTTAATGTGCTCCTTAAGTTCATCTTATATTTATGTTGTTACTAAATATTATTATTATTATTGTTATTATTATTATTTATTGTGGCATTAATTATTACCAATTATAATTATTATAATTATTATTGTTGTTGTTATTGTTATTATTATTATTATTATTATTATTATTATTATTATTATTATTATTATTATTATTATTATTATTATTATTATTATTATTATTATTATTATTATTATTATTATTATTATTATTATTATTATTATTATTATTATTATTATTATTATTATTTATTATTATTATTTTTTAATATTTTTTAATTATTATTTTTAATTATTATGAGGATGATGTGAGGATGATGTGATTACATTATTATTATTGTTGTTGTTGTTGTTATTGTTATTATTATTATTATTATTATTATGACTATGACGATGATGATGATGATTTGATTACATTATTATTATTATTATTATTATTATTATTGTTATTATTGTTATTATTGTTGTTATTGTTGTTATTATTATTATTATTATTATTATTATTATTATTATTATTATTATTATTATTATTATTATTATTATTATTATTATGACTATGATGATGATGATGATGATTTGATTACATTATTATTATTATTATTATTATTATTATTATTATTATTATTGTTATTATTGTTATTATTGTTATTATTGTTATTATTATTATTATTATTATTATTATTATTATTATTATTATTATTATTATTATTATTATTATTATTATTATTATTATTATTATTACTATGATGATGATGATGATTTGATTACATTATTATTATTATTATTATTATTATTATTATTATTATTATTATTATTATTATTATTATTATTATTATTATTATTATTATTATTATTACTATTACTATTACTATTACTATTACTATTACTATTACTATTACTATTATTATTATTATTACGACTACTAAATATTATTAGTACATATTATAATAATAATTATTATTATCTCTGTTGCAGTAAAAAAAAATTAGGTGATCCCCCATCTTTTATTTTGAGTCATGGAGTGCTCCTAAGAAGCCTAGGTTGCATCCTCCCCCTCCCTCCATTTTCTGTTTTTAAGACTTAATTTGTTTTGTAGGCTGAGCAATACAAAAGTTGGAGTGGGTGGCTGGTTTGATGATCATACAATAAGGGATGATGGTCAGTGTTTCTGCTGGCCCAGGTTGTCCATATCTTATGAGAGCCTTGAGTTGCCAGCTTTGCTGACCCCATCATTGGCCTGGTCCTGGTTGTCCATATGCCTTGAATTGCCAGCTTTGCTGACCCCATCATTAGCCTGGTCCTGGTTGTCCATATCTTATGAGAGCCTTGAGTTGCCAGCTTCGCTGACCCCATCATTAGCCTGGTCCTGGTTGTCCATATCTTATGAGAGCCTTGAGTTGCCAGCTTTGCTGACCCAATCATTAGCCTGGTCCTGGTTGTCCATATCTTATGAGAGCCTTGAGTTGCCAGCTTTGCTGACCTAATCATTAGCCTGGTCCTGGTTGTCCATATCTTATGAGAGCCTTGAGTTGCCAGCTTTGCTGACCCCATCATTGGCCTGGTCCTGGTTGTCCATATCTTATGAGAGCCTTGAGTTGCCAGCTTTGCTGACCCCATCATTAGCCTGGTGCTGATCCATATTTTATGAGAGCCTTGAGTTGCCAGCTTTGCTGACCCCATCATTAGCCAGGTCCTGGTTGTCCATATCTTATGTGGGCCTTGAGTTGCCAGCTTTGCTGACCCCATCATTGGCCTGGTCCTGGTTGTCCATATATCTTATGAGAGCCTTGAATTGCCAGCTTTGCTGACCCCATCATTAGCCTGGTCCTGGTTGTCCATATCTTATGAGAGCCTTGAGTTGCCAGCTTTGCTGATCCCATCATTAGCCTGGTCCTGGTTGTCCATATCTTATGAGAGCCTTGAGTTGCCAGCTTTGCTGACCCCATCATTGGCCTGGTCCTGGTTGTCCATATCTTATGAGAGCCTTTAGTTGCCAGCTTTGCTGACCCCATCATTGGCCTGGTCCTGGTTGTCCATATCTTATGAGAGCCTTGAGTTGCCAGCTTTGCTGACCCCATCATTGGCCTGGTCCTGGTTGTCCATATCTTATGAGAGCCTTGAGTTGCTAGCTTTGCTGACCCCATCATTATCCTGGTCCTGGTTGTCCATATCTTATGAGAGCCTTGAGTAGCCAGCTTTGCTGACCCCATCATTGGCCTGGTCCTGGTTGTCCATATCTTATAAGAGCCTTGAGTTGCCAGCTTTGCTGACCCCATCATTGGCCTGGTCCTGGTTGTCCATATCTTATGAGAGCCTTGAGTTGACAGCTTTGCTGACCCCATCATTGGCCTGGTCCTGGTTGTCCATATCTTATGAGAGCCTTGAGTTGCCAGCTTTGCTGATCCCATCATTGGCCTGGTCCTGGTTGTCCATATATCTTATGAGAGCCTTGAGTTGCCAGCTTTGCTGACCCCATCATTAGCCTGGTCCTAGTTGTCCATATCTTATGAGAGCCTTGAGTTGCCAGCTTTCCTGACCCCATCATTGGCCTGGTACTGGTTGTCCATATCTTATGAGAGCCTTGAGTTGCCAGCTTTGCTGATCCCATCATTAGCCTGGTCCTGGTTGTCCATATCTTATGAGAGCCTTGAGTTGCCAGCTTTGCTGACCCCATCATTGGCCTGGTCCTGGTTGTCCATATCTTATGAGAGCCTTGAGTTGCCAGCTTAGCTGACCCCATCATTAGCCTGGTCCTGGTTGTCCATATCTTATGACAGCCTTGAGTTGCCAGCTTTGCTGACCCCATCATTGGCCTGGTCCTGGTTGTCCTTATAAGAGCCTTGAGTTGCCAGCTTTGCTGACCCCATCATTGGCCTGGTCCTGGTTGTCCATATCTTATGAGAGCCTTGAGTTGACAGCTTTGCTGACCCCATCATTGGCCTGGTCCTGGTTGTCCATATCTTATGAGAGCCTTGAGTTGCCAGCTTTGCTGATCCCATCATTGGCCTGGTCCTGGTTGTCCATATATCTTATGAGAGCCTTGAGTTGCCAGCTTTGCTGACCCCATCATTAGCCTGGTCCTAGTTGTCCATATCTTATGAGAGCCTTGAGTTGCCAGCTTTCCTGACCCCATCATTGGCCTGGTACTGGTTGTCCATATCTTATGAGAGCCTTGAGTTGCCAGCTTTGCTGATTCCATCATTAGCCTGGTCCTGGTTGTCCATATCTTATGAGAGCCTTGAGTTGCCAGCTTTGCTGACCCCATCATTGGCCTGGTCCTGGTTGTCCATATCTTATGAGAGCCTTGAGTTGCCAGCTTTGCAGACCCCATCATTGGCCTGGTCCTGGTTGTCCATATCTTATGAGAGCCTTGAGTTGCCAGCTTTGCTGACCCAATCATTAGCCTGGTCCTGGTTGTCCATATCTTATGAGAGCCTTTAGTTGCCAGCTTTGCTGACTCCATCATTGGCGTGGTCCTGGTTGTCCATGTCTTACTAATGAGAGCCTTGAGTTGCCAGCTTAGCTGACCCCATCATTAGCCTGGTCCTGGTTGTCCATATCTTATGAGAGCCTTGAGTTGCCAGCTTTGCTGACCCCATCATTGGCCTGGTCCTGGTTGTCCATATCTTATGAGAGCCTTGAGTTGCTAGCTTTGCTGACCCCATCATTAGCCTGGTCCTGGTTGTCCATATCTTATGAGAGCCTTGAGTAGCCAGCTTTGCTGACCCCATCATTGGCCTGGTCCTGGTTGTCCATATCTTATAAGAGCCTTGAGTTGCCAGCTTTGCTGACCCCATCATTGGCCTGGTCCTTGTTGTCCATATCTTATGAGAGCCTTGAGTTGCCAGCTTTGCTGACCCAATCATTAGCCTGGTCCTGGTTGTCCATATCTTATGAGAGCCTTGAGTAGCCAGCTTTGCTGACCCCATCATTAGCCTGGTGCTGATCCATATTTTATGGGAGCCTTGAGTTGCCAGCTTTGCTGACCCCATCATTGGCCTGGTCCTGGTTGTCCATATCTTATGAGAGCCTTGAGTTGCCAGCTTTGCTGACCCCATCATTAGCCTGGTGCTGATCCATATTTTATGGGAGCCTTGAGTTGCCAGCTTTGCTGACCCCATCATTAGCCTGGTCCTGGTTGTCCATATCTTATGAGAGCCTTGAATTGCCAGTGGACACACACTGCTCTACTGTTATATATAGTGGACACACACTGCTCTACTGTTATATATAGTGGACACACACTACTCTACTGTTATATATAGTGAGACACACTACTCTACTGTTATATATAGTGACACACACTGCTCTACTGTTATATATAGTGACACACACTACTCTACTGTTATATATAGTGGACACACACTGCTCTACTGTTATATATAGTGACACACACTACTCTACTGTTATATATAGTGGACCACACTGCTCTACTGTTATATATAGTGACACACACTGCTCTACTGTTATATATAGTGGACACACACTGCTCTACTGTTATATATAGTGACACACACTACTCTACTGTTATATATAGTGGACCACACTGCTCTACTGTTATATATAGTGACACACACTGCTCTACTGTTATATATAGTGACACACACTACTCTACTGTTATATATAGTGACACACACTACTCTACTGTTATATATAGTGACACACACTACTCTACTGTTATATATAGTGGACACACACTACTCTACTGTTATATATAGTGGACCACACTGCTCTACTGTTATATATAGTGACACACACTGCTCTACTGTTATATATAGTGACACACACTACTCTACTGTTATATATAGTGACACACACTACTCTACTGTTATATATAGTGACACACACTACTCTACTGTTATATATAGTGGACACACACTGCTCTACTGTTATATATAGTGACACACACTACTCTACTGTTATATATAGTGGACACACACTGCTCTACTGTTATATATAGTGGACACACACTGCTCTACTGTTATATATAGTGACACACACTACTCTACTGTTATATATAGTGGACACACACTGCTCTACTGTTATATATAGTGGACACACACTGCTCTACTGTTATATATAGTGACACACACTGCTCTACTGTTATATATAGTGGACACACACTACTCTACTGTTATATATAGTGACACACACTACTCTACTGTTATATATAGTGACACACACTACTCTACTGTTATATATAGTGACACACACTACTCTACTGTTATATATAGTGGACACACACTGCTCTACTGTTATATATAGTGGACACACACTGCTCTACTGTTATATATAGTGACACACACTACTCTACTGTTATATATAGTGGACACACACTACTCTACTGTTATATATAGTGACACACACTACTCTACTGTTATATATAGTGGACACACACTACTCTACTGTTATATATAGTGACACACACTACTCTACTGTTATATATAGTGACACACTACTCTACTGTTATATATAGTGACACACACTACTCTACTGTTATATATAGTGACACACACTACTCTACTGTTATATATAGTGGACACACACTACTCTACTGTTATATATAGTGACACACACTACTCTACTGTTATATATAGTGACACACTACTCTACTGTTATATATAGTGGACACACACTACTCTACTGTTATATATAGTGACACACACTGCTCTACTGTTATATATAGTGGACACACACTACTCTACTGTTATATATAGTGGACACACACTACTCTACTGTTATATATAGTGGACACACACTACTCTACTGTTATATATAGTGGACACACACTACTCTACTGTTATATATAGTGACACACACTACTCTACTGTTATATATAGTGACACACACTACTCTACTGTTATATATAGTGACACACACTGCTCTACTGTTATATATAGTGACACACACTGCTCTACTGTTATATATAGTGGACACACACTACTCTACTGTTATATATAGTGGACACACACTACTCTACTGTTATATATAGTGACACACACTACTCTACTGTTATATATAGTGACACACACTACTCTACTGTTATATATAGTGACACACACTACTCTACTGTTATATATAGTGGACACACACTACTCTACTGTTATATATAGTGACACACACTACTCTACTGTTATATATAGTGGACACACACTACTCTACTGTTATATATAGTGACACACACTACTCTACTGTTATATATAGTGGACACACACTACTCTACTGTTATATATAGTGGACACACACTACTCTACTGTTATATATAGTGACACACACTGCTCTACTGTTATATATAGTGACACACACTACTCTACTGTTATATATAGTGACACACACTGCTCTACTGTTATATATAGTGGACACACACTGCTCTACTGTTATATATAGTGGACACACACTACTCTACTGTTATATATAGTGGACACACACTACTCTACTGTTATATATAGTGGACACACACTACTCTACTGTTATATATAGTGACACACACTACTCTACTGTTATATATAGTGACACACACTGCTCTACTGTTATATATAGTGGACACACACTACTCTACTGTTATATATAGTGGACACACACTACTCTACTGTTATATATAGTGGACACACACTACTCTACTGTTATATATAGTGGACACACACTACTCTACTGTTATATATAGTGGACACACACTACTCTACTGTTATATATAGTGGACACACACTACTCTACTGTTATATATAGTGACACACACTACTCTACTGTTATATATAGTGACACACACTACTCTACTGTTATATATAGTGGACACACACTACTCTACTGTTATATATAGTGACACACACTACTCTACTGTTATATATAGTGACACACACTACTCTACTGTTATATATAGTGGACACACACTACTCTACTGTTATATATAGTGGACACACACTACTCTACTGTTATATATAGTGGACACACACTACTCTACTGTTATATATAGTGACACACACTGCTCTACTGTTATATATAGTGGACACACACTACTCTGCTGTTATATATAGTGACACACACTGCTCTACTGTTATATATAGTGACACACACTGCTCTACTGTTATATATAGTGGACACACACTACTCTACTGTTATATATAGTGGACACACACTGCTCTACTGTTATATATAGTGACACACACTACTCTACTGTTATATATAGTGGACACACACTACTCTACTGTTATATATAGTGGACACACACTACTCTACTGTTATATATAGTGGACACACACTGCTCTACTGTTATATAGTGACACACACTACTCTACTGTTATATATAGTGGACACACACTACTCTACTGTTATATATAGTGACACACACTACTCTACTGTTATATATAGTGACACACACTACTCTACTGTTATATATAGTGACACACACTACTCTACTGTTATATATAGTGTACACACACTACTCTACTGTTATATATAGTGACACACACTACTCTACTGTTATATATAGTGGACACACACTACTCTACTGTTATATATAGTGACACACACTACTCTACTGTTATATATAGTGGACACACACTACTCTACTGTTATATATAGTGGACACACACTGCTCTACTGTTATATATAGTGACACACACTACTCTACTGTTATATATAGTGACACACACTACTCTACTGTTATATATAGTGACACACACTACTCTACTGTTATATATAGTGACACACACTGCTCTACTGTTATATATAGTGGACACACACTGCTCTACTGTTATATATAGTGACACACACTACTCTACTGTTATATATAGTGACACACACTACTCTACTGTTATATATAGTGGACACACACTACTCTACTGTTATATATAGTGGACACACACTACTCTACTGTTATATATAGTGACACACACTACTCTACTGTTATATATAGTGGACACACACTACTCTACTGTTATATATAGTGACACACACTACTCTACTGTTATATATAGTGGACACACACTACTCTACTGTTATATATAGTGGACACACACTACTCTACTGTTATATATAGTGGACACACACTGCTCTACTGTTATATAGTGACACACACTACTCTACTGTTATATATAGTGACACACACTACTCTACTGTTATATATAGTGGACACACACTGCTCTACTGTTATATATAGTGCACACACTACTCTACTGTTATATATAGTGACACACACTACTCTACTGTTATATATAGTGGACACACACTACTCTACTGTTATATATAGTGACACACACTACTCTACTGTTATATATAGTGGACACACACTGCTCTACTGTTATATATAGTGGACACACACTGCTCTACTGTTATATATAGTGGACACACACTACTCTACTGTTATATATAGTGGACACACACTACTCTACTGTTATATATAGTGGACACACACTGCTCTACTGTTATATATAGTGACACACACTACTCTACTGTTATATATAGTGACACACACTACTCTACTGTTATATATAGTGGACACACACTACTCTACTGTTATATATAGTGACACACACTACTCTACTGTTATATATAGTGGACACACACTACTCTACTGTTATATATAGTGGACACACACTACTCTACTGTTATATATAGTGGACACACACTACTCTACTGTTATATATAGTGACACACACTACTCTACTGTTATATATAGTGGACACACACTGCTCTACTGTTATATATAGTGGACACACACTACTCTACTGTTATATATAGTGGACACACACTACTCTACTGTTATATATAGTGGACACACACTACTCTACTGTTATATATAGTGACACACACTACTCTACTGTTATATATAGTGGACACACACTACTCTACTGTTATATATAGTGACACACACTACTCAACTGTTATATATAGTGGACACACACTACTCTACTGTTATATATAGTGGACACACACTACTCTACTGTTATATATAGTGACACACACTACTCTACTGTTATATATAGTGGACACACACTACTCTACTGTTATATATAGTGACACACACTACTCTACTGTTATATATAGTGGACACACACTACTCTACTGTTATATATAGTGACACACACTACTCAACTGTTATATATAGTGGACACACACTACTCTACTGTTATATATAGTGGACACACACTACTCTACTGTTATATATAGTGACACACACTACTCTACTGTTATATATAGTGACACACACTACTCTACTGTTATATATAGTGACACACACTACTCTACTGTTATATATAGTGACACACACTACTCTACTGTTATATATAGTGGACACACACTACTCTACTGTTATATATAGTGGACACACACTACTCTACTGTTATATATAGTGACACACACTACTCTACTGTTATATATAGTGGACACACACTACTCTACTGTTATATATAGTGGACACACACTGCTCTACTGTTATATATAGTGACACACACTACTCTACTGTTATATATAGTGACACACACTACTCTACTGTTATATATAGTGGACACACACTACTCTACTGTTATATATAGTGGACACACACTACTCTACTGTTATATATAGTGACACACACTACTCTACTGTTATATATAGTGGACACACACTGCTCTACTGTTATATATAGTGACACACACTGCTCTACTGTTATATATAGTGACACACACTGCTCTACTGTTATATATAGTGGACACACACTACTCTACTGTTATATATAGTGACACACACTGCTCTACTGTTATATATAGTGGACACACACTGCTCTACTGTTATATATAGTGGACACACACTACTCTACTGTTATATATAGGGTCATTCCATGTCAATTCAACCAGTTTTTAGAAAAGTCCCCGGGTGACCCTCTCAGAATTCAACCATTTTTGGCATGTATGTGCTACAACGTATATTATGAAGCTATGCAAAATTTGGGGGCAAAATATTGAATATTTTGGATGATATGACCCTTAAATCATGTCTGGGCGGTGCAAATTTCGCGGGCTTTTTTTCGCGTATTGATTTTTTGGTCATATTCATGAGCCTGTAACTTTTGATCCGGAAGAGGTTAAGCTCTGAAATTTTCAGGATTTGTTCATCTCACACTCTGCTATAAGGAGATGTCAACATAAGATGATTTATGTATACTTTTTTGTGGTACTGATCAAATCAAAAAGGATGATTTCACCAATAATAATGCTTGCGAACCAATGTTTGGCCACCAACCAGGCAAAAACTAACTGCTAGAATCCCTTGTAACTTTGTATACAGCATCTCTAGCACCCTGTTCACTAGTGTGTATAATATGAAGTCTCTGATTCCTACAACTTCTGAGATATAGGCATCCCTATTTGCAAAAAATGAAATTATAATACAGTTTCAACCACAATTTTCGTTATGTGGGATAGGTCATACTATAAAATGTATTATCTCACAAGAAAGAGTACAATTTACTCTTTCATTAGATATCAAACATATCTTGCTTCCGTAAAGCCTTCAGTAACTAATTGATAATTGAAAAAGAGACATTTTTATCATTTGTGACATTTTACAGTACACTACATGCATATATATACGTATAATTATTGACATTTAAAATTACTTACATTTGTGTGACATGTCCAGTTTTAGCACTATTTCTAATTCGCCTCTTTCCCTATCTTAGTGTTGTGTTTCAAAAGCATCAAACTTCATAGAAAACCAGATGAGCGGTGGTGCAGTGTGTGTTTATTTTGATCGCAGCACCAAAAACATACAACGTGAGCTGACCAACTAACCTTACTGAATAAATACAAGAAAACTAAGATAGGGAAAGAAGGGAATTGATACTATTGAGTTTTCCCTGGTGTTTTCCCTGGGATTTTCCATGGGGATCTCCACATTTCTCCATGCTGCTTATATAAGCCTAAAAATCCCACTTGATACATAAAAATCCCAGGTTTCAGTTGAAGATGCTTGTTAGGTGAAATGCTACCATTTTCTAATTGATTCAGTGATATACACTAGTATTCAAGTTGGACTCGCAAAACATTGTGCCGGATTTAAAGTGTGACACCATGGCTACAAATTTGGAATCTTGTTCAATTGGTGCACATAGAAAAGATCCATGTCATAAGAGGACATATTGCAGGACAGTTGGCTTTGTAAATGTTTCTGATTTGACACTGGAAGATAAAAGTCTTCTGTTTGTAAGATGTGGATTGGAAAAAACTTCTGTCTCTGAAGTTACGACTGTATGTCTTCACCATAAGCAGTTATTCCTTGACAAATTCGAGTTTCTACAAAAAACGTGTTGTGATCCATTTTGTGTCCATAAAACAACTGCTAAAGGAAGTCTTCGTAGCCTGGATAAAACTAAAGCTAAAAGTTTGAGTAAACTCGCACACAAAAAAATAAAACCAGGCCAGAAGCTGTGCCCACGATGTATAGCAATGATGGGAAGTGCAGTGCCATCACAAGAAGATTCATCAAGCAGTGATGAGACATTTTTGCCTGATGAACTGGCAAATCTTAACACAAGTATAACATCACTTGGATGCTCACCTATGAAAGTAGACGATGTTAGCCAAAGAGATATTTCAGGTTATGGTAAAAGAAAACTATTGCAAGCTCATGAAGCTCTCAAACAAACAATTGCGAAAAAAATCCATGTCAGTCCCAAAACTCTTAGCAAAGAGGATATCACAAAATGTGAAAAATGCTCTGATCTTGAAAAAATGATCACGGATATGAAAGAACAGTGTGCCGTTGCAACAAGACAAAAACAACTTCAGATTCTCACAATGGCTCCATCAAGTTGGTCTGTAAAGCAGACAGCTGAAGAGTTCAATGTTTCCCAGTATATGGTTAAAAAATCCCGAGCCTTGAAAAAATTACACGGTGTGTTTGCCGAACCTGGTGCAAAGAGAGGAAAGGAAATATCTGATGAGATCAAGAAAAAGGTAGTGGAGTTTTATGAAGATGATGAGTATACTCGTCTTTGCCCAGGTAAAAAGGAATTTGTGTCGGTGAAAGTGAATGGACAACGTGTTCACAAACAGAAAAGACTGTTACTTGCTAATCTTCATGAGCTGTATGCACTGTTCAAAGAAAAGACAGGTGGTGCTTACAATATAGGAGTTTCTAAGTTTTGTGAATTCCGACCTCCTTGGTGTATTACAGTAGGTGCAAAAGGCGCTCATTCAGTCTGTGTGTGTGAAATTCACCAAAATGTGAAGCTACTTTTAGCAGCTATTGCAGAACTGAAGCTGGATTATGCAACATTGCTGTCGATTATTGTATGTGACATTAAATCAAAAGACTGCATGATACATCGTTGTGACCAGTGTCCAGGTATCAATGCCTTACAGACTCATGTGCATAATTTGATCTCTGAACAGTTAGACATGGATGATGATCTTATCACATTCAGCCAGTGGGATCACACCGACCGCACTACAATAGTCAGAAGGCAAGAGTCTGTTAGTGATTTTATCACAATTCTCTGCGATCAGTTTGACAAGCTTACCACACATCACTATATTTCAAAAGCACAGGCAGCCTATCTCACCAGTTGCAAAGAAAATCTTCGACGGAACACTGTGTTGGTAATTCTAGACTTTGCAGAGAATTATTCTTTCCTTATCCAAGACTCTATTCAAGGATTTTATTGGGAGAATAGACAGGCAACTCTCTACCCTTTTGGAGTATATTTCATTGACAGTGATGGAAATCTGTGCAGCATGTCTCTGTGTGTGATAAGTGACTGTATGCAACATGATACAGTGACTGTTTATGCATTCCTGCATGCTGTTCTGCAGCATATCAAAGATGTGTTACCAGATGTGAAGCATGTGAAATACTTCAGTGATGGAGCTGCCAGCCAGTACAAAAATTATAAGAATTTCTCCAACCTCTGTATGCATGCTGATGATTTTGGATTATCTGCTGAGTGGCACTTTTTTGCCACAAGCCATGGCAAGAGTATCTGTGATGGAATAGGTGGAACGGTAAAACGCTTGGCCACCAGAATGAGTCTCCAGCAAACATCTGCAGGATATATTCTGACTCCATCAGAGCTATTTCAGTGGGCTACTGCACACATTCATGGCATTAAAATGTTCTACCTTTCTGTTAGTGATGTGGATATATATCGCCCCAGACAACTCGAGCGATTTGCTGATGCACACACAATTCCAGGTACAAGAAGTCATCATTGTTTCATTCCTGTGGACAATAACAACTTGAAGATTAGTAGAATTTCAGGAGATAATACAGGAACAAATGTGACAGTCAATCAAACAGAAGCTATTCCAGTATTCCAAGATCTACATCCTGGACAATACATTGCTGCCATCTATGATCGGGATTGGTACATAGGAAATATCGCAGAAGTATCAGAAGATGCTGCAGATATTTTGGTAGACTTTATGCAACCCAAAGGACCAGCAAATTCCTTCACTTGGCCATATCGAAAAGACCAATGTTGGGTCCCATTGGGCCCCATTAATTGAAGGCTTGACGAGTTCAACTGGACGGCAGTACAACCTTGATGCACCCTCATTGAAGAAAGTTTCTGACGGTTTTAGGCAGTTTTGTAAGAGACACAACTTGTAATTATATTTTTGCACCCATTGATATGCAATGTTAGTTCTAACACAAGGTCATGTTACATCATCTGTAGGTAAAGTAAATGTTAATATTATGTCACGAATGATAAAAATGTCTCTTTTTCAATTATGATAAAAATGTCTCTTTTTCAATTATCAATTAGTTACTGAAGGCTTTACGGAAGCAAGATGTGTTTAATATCAAATGAAAGAGTAAATTTTTCTCTTTCTTGTGAGATATAACATTTTATAGTATGACCTATCCCACATAACGAAAATTGTGGTTGAAACTGTATTATAATTTCATTTTTTGCAAATAGGGATGCCTATATCTCAGAAGTTGTAGGAATCAGAGACTTCATATTATACACACTAGTGCTCAGGGTGCTAGAGATGCTATATACAAAGTTACAAGGGATTCTAGCAGTTAGTTTTTGCCTGGTTGGTGGCTAAACATTGGTTCGCAAGCATTATTATAGGTGAAATCATCCTTTTTGATTTGATCAGTACCACAAAAAAGTATACATAAATCATCTTATGTTGACATCTCCTTATAGCAGACTGTGAGATGAACAAATCCTGAAAATTTCAGAGCTTAACCTCTTCCGGATCAAAAGTTACAGGCTCTTGAATATGACCAAAAAATCAATACGCGAAAAAAAGTCCGCGAAATTTGCACCGCCCAGACATGATTTAAGGGTCATATCATCCAAAATATTCAATATTTTGCCCCCAAATTTTGCATAGCTTCATAATATACGTTGTAGCACATACATGCCAAAAATGGTTGAATTCTGAGAGGGTCACCCGGGGACCCCTGGTTGAATTGACATGGAATGACCCTATAGTGACACACACTACTCTACTGTTATATATAGTGACACACACTACTCTACTGTTATATATAGTGACACACACTACTCTACTGTTATATATAGTGACACACACTACTCTACTGTTATATATAGTGGACACACACTACTCTACTGTTATATATAGTGACACACACTACTCTACTGTTATATATAGTGACACACACTACTCTACTGTTATATATAGTGGACACACACTGCTCTACTGTTATATATAGTGACACACACTACTCTACTGTTATATATAGTGGACACACACTACTCTACTGTTATATATAGTGACACACACTACTCTACTGTTATATATAGTGGACACACACTACTCTACTGTTATATATAGTGACACACACTACTCTACTGTTATATATAGTGGACACACACTACTCTACTGTTATATATAGTGACACACACTACTCTACTGTTATATATAGTGGACACACACTACTCTACTGTTATATATAGTGACACACACTGCTCTACTGTTATATATAGTGACACACACTACTCTACTGTTATATATAGTGACACACACTACTCTACTGTTATATATAGTGACACACACTACTCTACTGTTATATATAGTGGACACACACTACTCTACTGTTATATATAGTGACACACACTACTCTACTGTTATATATAGTGACACACACTACTCTACTGTTATATATAGTGACACACACTACTCTACTGTTATATATAGTGGACACACACTACTCTACTGTTATATATAGTGGACACACACTACTCTACTGTTATATATAGTGACACACACTACTCTACTGTTATATATAGTGACACACACTACTCTACTGTTATATATAGTGGACACACACTACTCTACTGTTATATATAGTGGACACACACTACTCTACTGTTATATATAGTGACACACACTACTCTACTGTTATATATAGTGGACACACACTACTCTACTGTTATATATAGTGACACACACTACTCTACTGTTATATATAGTGACACACACTACTCTACTGTTATATATAGTGGACACACACTACTCTACTGTTATATATAGTGACACACACTACTCTACTGTTATATATAGTGACACACACTACTCTACTGTTATATATAGTGACACACACTACTCTACTGTTATATATAGTGGACACACACTACTCTACTGTTATATATAGTGACACACACTACTCTACTGTTATATATAGTGGACACACACTACTCTACTGTTATATATAGTGACACACACTGCTCTACTGTTATATATAGTGACACACACTACTCTACTGTTATATATAGTGACACACACTACTCTACTGTTATATATAGTGACACACACTACTCTACTGTTATATATAGTGGACACACACTGCTCTACTGTTATATATAGTGGACACACACTACTCTACTGTTATATATAGTGACACACACTGCTCTACTGTTATATATAGTGGACACACACTGCTCTACTGTTATATATAGTGACACACACTACTCTACTGTTATATATAGTGACACACACTACTCTACTGTTATATATAGTGACACACACTACTCTACTGTTATATATAGTGACACACACTACTCTACTGTTATATATAGTGGACACACACTACTCTACTGTTATATATAGTGACACACACTGCTCTACTGTTATATATAGTGGACACACACTACTCTACTGTTATATATAGTGACACACACTGCTCTACTGTTATATATAGTGACACACACTACTCTACTGTTATATATAGTGACACACACTGCTCTACTGTTATATATAGTGACACACACTACTCTACTGTTATATATAGTGGACACACACTACTCTACTGTTATATATAGTGACACACACTGCTCTACTGTTATATATAGTGGACACACACTGCTCTACTGTTATATATAGTGACACACACTACTCTACTGTTATATATAGTGACACACACTACTCTACTGTTATATATAGTGGACACACACTGCTCTACTGTTATATATAGTGACACACACTACTCTACTGTTATATATAGTGGACACACACTACTCTACTGTTATATATAGTGACACACACTACTCTACTGTTATATATAGTGGACACACACTACTCTACTGTTATATATAGTGGACACACACTACTCTACTGTTATATATAGTGACACACACTACTCTACTGTTATATATAGTGGACACACACTACTCTACTGTTATATATAGTGACACACACTACTCTACTGTTATATATAGTGACACACACTACTCTACTGTTATATATAGTGGACACACACTACTCTACTGTTATATATAGTGACACACACTACTCTACTGTTATATATAGTGGACACACACTACTCTACTGTTATATATAGTGACACACACTACTCAACTGTTATATATAGTGGACACACACTACTCTACTGTTATATATAGTGGACACACACTACTCTACTGTTATATATAGTGGACACACACTACTCTACTGTTATATATAGTGACACACACTACTCTACTGTTATATATAGTGACACACACTGCTCTACTGTTATATATAGTGGACACACACTACTCTACTGTTATATATAGTGACACACACTACTCTACTGTTATATATAGTGACACACACTACTCTACTGTTATATATAGTGGACACACACTACTCTACTGTTATATATAGTGACACACACTACTCTACTGTTATATATAGTGGACACACTACTCTACTGTTATATATAGTGGACACACACTACTCTACTGTTATATATAGTGACACACACTACTCTACTGTTATATATAGTGACACACACTACTCTACTGTTATATATAGTGGACACACACTACTCTACTGTTATATATAGTGACACACACTACTCTACTGTTATATATAGTGGGACACACACTACTCTACTGTTATATATAGTGGACACACACTACTCTACTGTTATATATAGTGACACACACTGACTCTACTGTTATATATAGTGGACACACACTACTCTACTGTTATATATAGTGGACACACACTAGCTCTACTGTTATATATAGTGACACACACTACTCTACTGTTATATATAGTGGACACACACTAGCTCTACTGTTATATATAGTGACACACACTACTCTACTGTTATATATAGTGGACACACACTACTCTACTGTTATATATAGTGGACACACACTACTCTACTGTTATATATAGTGACACACACTACTCTACTGTTATATATAGTGACACACACTACTCTACTGTTATATATAGTGACACACACTACTCTACTGTTATATATAGTGGACACACACTACTCTACTGTTATAATTATAGTGTGACACACACTACTCTACTGTTATATATAGTGGACACACACTACTCTACTGTTATATATAGTGGACACACATGCTCTACTGTTATATATAGTGACACACACTACTCTACTGTTATATATAGTGACACACACTGACTCTACTGTTATATATAGTGACACACACTACTCTACTGTTATATATAGTGGACACACACTACTCTACTGTTATATATAGTGACACACACTACTCTACTGTTATATATAGTGACACACACTACTCTACTGTTATATATAGTGACACACACTGCTCTACTGTTATATATAGTGACACACACTACTCTACTGTTATATATAGTGACACACACTACTCTACTGTTATATATAGTGGACACACACTACTCTACTGTTATATATAGTGACACACACTACTCTACTGTTATATATAGTGACACACACTACTCTACTGTTATATATAGTGACACACACTACTCTACTGTTATATATAGTGGACACACACTACTCTACTGTTATATATAGTGACACACACTACTCTACTGTTATATATAGTGACACACACTGCTCTACTGTTATATATAGTGGACACACACTACTCTACTGTTATATATAGTGACACACACTACTCTACTGTTATATATAGTGGACACACACTACTCTACTGTTATATATAGTGACACACACTACTCTACTGTTATATATAGTGGACACACACTACTCTACTGTTATATATAGTGACACACACTACTCTACTGTTATATATAGTGACACACTACTCTACTGTTATATATAGTGACACACACTACTCTACTGTTATATATAGTGACACACACTACTCTACTGTTATATATAGTGACACACATTACTACTAACTACTGTTATATATAGTGACACACACTGCTCTACTGTTATATATAGTGGACACACACTGCTCTACTGTTATATATAGTGGACACACACTACTCTACTGTTATATATAGTGACACACACTAGCTCTACTGTTATATATAGTGGACACACACTACTCTACTGTTATATATAGTGACACACACTACTCTACTGTTATATATAGTGGACACACACTACTCTACTGTTATATATAGTGACACACACTACTCTACTGTTATATATAGTGACACACACTACTCTACTGTTATATATAGTGACACACACTACTCTACTGTTATATATAGTGACACACACTGCTCTACTGTTATATATAGTGACACACACTACTCTACTGTTATATATAGTGACACACACTACTCTACTGTTATATATAGTGGACACACACTACTCTACTGTTATATATAGTGGACACACACTACTCTACTGTTATATATAGTGGACACACACTACTCTACTGTTATATATAGTGGACACACACTGCTCTACTGTTATATATAGTGGACACACACTACTCTACTGTTATATATAGTGACACACACTACTCTACTGTTATATATAGTGACACACACTACTCTACTGTTATATATAGTGACACACACTACTCTACTGTTATATATAGTGGACACACACTAGCTCTACTGTTATATATAGTGACACACACTACTCTACTGTTATATATAGTGGACACACACTACTCTACTGTTATATATAGTGACACACACTACTCTACTGTTATATATAGTGACACACACTACTCTACTGTTATATATAGTGGACACACACTACTCTACTGTTATATATAGTGACACACACTGCTCTACTGTTATATATAGTGACACACACTACTCTACTGTTATATATAGTGACACACACTTGCTCTACTGTTATATATAGTGACACACACTACTCTACTGTTATATATAGTGACACACACTACTCTACTGTTATATATAGTGGACACACACTACTCTACTGTTATATATAGTGACACACACTACTCTACTGTTATATATAGTGACACACACTACTCTACTGTTATATATAGTGGACACACACTACTCTACTGTTATATATAGTGACACACACTGCTCTACTGTTATATATAGTGACACACACTACTCTACTGTTATATATAGTGACACACACTGACTCTACTGTTATATATAGTGGACACACACTGCTCTACTGTTATATATAGTGGACACACACTACTCTACTGTTATATATAGTGACACACACTGCTCTACTGTTATATATAGTGACACACACTACTCTACTGTTATATATAGTGACACACACTACTCTACTGTTTATATATAGTGGACACACACTACTCTACTGTTATATATAGTGGACACACACTACTCTACTGTTATATATAGTGACACACACTACTCTACTGTTATATATAGTGACACACACTACTCTACTGTTATATATAGTGGACACACACTACTCTACTGTTATATATAGTGACACACACTACTCTACTGTTATATATAGTGGACACACACTACTCTACTGTTATATATAGTGACACACACTAGCTCTACTGTTATATATAGTGACACACACTGCTCTACTGTTATAATATAGTGGACACACACTACTCTACTGTTATATATAGTGACACACACTACTCTACTGTTATATATAGTGACACACACTACTCTACTGTTATATATAGTGACACACACTACTCTACTGTTATATATAGTGGACACACACTACTCTACTGTTATATATAGTGGACACACACTACTCTACTGTTATATATAGTGGACACACACTGCTCTACTGTTATATATAGTGGACACACACTACTCTACTGTTATATATAGTGACACACACTGCTCTACTGTTATATATAGTGGACACACACTACTCTACTGTTATATATAGTGACACACACTACTCTACTGTTATATATAGTGACACACACTACTCTACTGTTATATATAGTGGACACACACTACTCTACTGTTATATATAGTGACACACACTACTCTACTGTTATATATAGTGACACACACTACTCTACTGTTATATATAGGTGACACACACTACTCTACTGTTATATATAGTGGACACACACTACTCTACTGTTATATATAGTGACACACACTACTCTACTGTTATATATAGTGACACACACTACTCTACTGTTATATATAGTGACACACACTGCTCTACTGTTATATATAGTGGACACACACTACTCTACTGTTATATATAGTGCACACACACTGCTCTACTGTTATATATAGTGGACACACACTGCTCTACTGTTATATATAGTGACACACACTAGCTCTACTGTTATATATAGTGACACACACTACTCTACTGTTATATATAGTGACACACACTACTCTACTGTTATATATAGTGGACACACACTACTCTACTGTTATATATAGTGACACACACTACTCTACTGTTATATATAGTGGACACACACTACTCTACTGTTATATATAGTGACACACACTACTCTACTGTTATATATAGTGACACACACTACTCTACTGTTATATATAGTGACACACACTACTCTACTGTTATATATAGTGACACACACTGCTCTACTGTTATATATAGTGGACACACACTACTCTACTGTTATATATAGTGGACACACACTACTCTACTGTTATATATAGTGACACACACTACTCTACTGTTATATATAGTGACACACACTACTCTACTGTTATATATAGTGGACACACACTACTCTACTGTTATATATAGTGGACACACACTACTCTACTGTTATATATAGTGACACACACTACTCTACTGTTATATATAGTGACACACACTACTCTACTGTTATATATAGTGACACACACTACTCTACTGTTATATATAGTGGACACACACTGCTCTACTGTTATATATAGTGGACACACACTAGCTCTACTGTTATATATAGTGACACACACTGCTCTACTGTTATATATAGTGGACACACACTACTCTACTGTTATATATAGTGACACACACTACTCTACTGTTATATATAGTGACACACACTACTCTACTGTTATATATAGTGGACACACACTACTCTACTGTTATATATAGTGACACACACTACTCTACTGTTATATATAGTGACACACACTACTCTAACTGTTATATATAGTGACACACACTACTCTACTGTTATATATAGTGGACACACACTACTCTACTGTTATATATAGTGACACACACTACTCTACTGTTATATATAGTGGACACACACTACTCTACTGTTATATATAGTGACACACACTGCTCTACTGTTATATATAGTGACACACACTACTCTACTGTTATATATAGTGGACACACACTACTCTACTGTTATATATAGTGACACACACTACTCTACTGTTATATATAGTGGACACACACTACTCTACTGTTATATATAGTGGACACACACTACTCTACTGTTATATATAGTGACACACACTACTCTACTGTTATATATAGTGGACACACACTACTCTACTGTTATATATAGTGGACACACACTACTCTACTGTTATATATAAGTGGACACACACTACTCTACTGTTATATATAGTGGACACACACTACTCTACTGTTATATATAGTGACACACACTACTCTACTGTTATATATAGTGACACACACTACTCTACTGTTATATATAGTGACACACACTACTCTACTGTTATATATAGTGGACACACACTACTCTACTGTTATATATAGTGACACACACTACTCTACTGTTATATATAGTGGACACACACTACTCTACTGTTATATATAGTGGACACACACTACTCTACTGTTATATATAGTGGACACACACTACTCTACTGTTATATATAGTGACACACACTACTCTACTGTTATATATAGTGACACACACTGCTCTACTGTTATATATAGTGGACACACACTACTCTACTGTTATATATAGTGGACACACACTACTCTACTGTTATATATAGTGGACACACACTACTCTACTGTTATATATAGTGACACACACTACTCTACTGTTATATATAGTGGACACACACTACTCTACTGTTATATATAGTGACACACACTGCTCTACTGTTATATATAGTGACACACACTACTCTACTGTTATATATAGTGGACACACACTACTCTACTGTTATATATAGTGGACACACACTACTCTACTGTTATATATAGTGGACACACACTACTCTACTGTTATATATAGTGGACACACACTACTCTACTGTTATATATAGTGACACACACTACTCTACTGTTATATATAGTGACACACACTACTCTACTGTTATATATAGTGGACACACACTACTCTACTGTTATATATAGTGACACACACTACTCTACTGTTATATATAGTGGACACACACTACTCTACTGTTATATATAGTGGACACACACTACTCTACTGTTATATATAGTGGACACACACTACTCTACTGTTATATATAGTGGACACACACTACTCTACTGTTATATATAGTGACACACACTACTCTACTGTTATATATAGTGGACACACACTGCTCTACTGTTATATATAGTGGACACACACTACTCTACTGTTATATATAGTGACACACACTACTCTACTGTTATATATAGTGACACACACTACTCTACTGTTATATATAGTGGACACACACTGCTCTACTGTTATATATAGTGACACACACTACTCTACTGTTATATATAGTGGACACACACTACTCTACTGTTATATATAGTGGACACACACTACTCTACTGTTATATATAGTGGACACACACTACTCTACTGTTATATATAGTGACACACACTACTCTACTGTTATATATAGTGGACACACACTACTCTACTGTTATATATAGTGACACACACTACTCTACTGTTATATATAGTGACACACACTACTCTACTGTTATATATAGTGGACACACACTACTCTACTGTTATATATAGTGGACACACACTACTCTACTGTTATATATAGTGGACACACACTACTCTACTGTTATATATAGTGACACACACTACTCTACTGTTATATATAGTGGACACACACTACTCTACTGTTATATATAGTGGACACACACTACTCTACTGTTATATATAGTGACACACACTACTCTACTGTTATATATAGTGACACACACTACTCTACTGTTATATATAGTGGACACACACTACTCTACTGTTATATATAGTGACACACACTACTCTACTGTTATATATAGTGGACACACACTACTCTACTGTTATATATAGTGACACACACTACTCTACTGTTATATATAGTGACACACACTACTCTACTGTTATATATAGTGACACACACTACTCTACTGTTATATATAGTGGACACACACTACTCTACTGTTATATATAGTGACACACACTACTCTACTGTTATATATAGTGGACACACACTACTCTACTGTTATATATAGTGGACACACACTACTCTACTGTTATATATAGTGACACACACTACTCTACTGTTATATATAGTGACACACACTACTCTACTGTTATATATAGTGACACACACTACTCTACTGTTATATATAGTGGACACACACTACTCTACTGTTATATATAGTGGACACACACTACTCTACTGTTATATATAGTGGACACACACTACTCTACTGTTATATATAGTGGACACACAACTACTCTACTGTTATATATAGTGGACACACACTACTCTACTGTTATATATAGTGACACACACTACTCTACTGTTATATATAGTGGACACACACTACTCTACTGTTATATATAGTGGACACACACTACTCTACTGTTATATATAGTGGACACACACTACTCTACTGTTATATATAGTGGACACACACTACTCTACTGTTATATATAGTGACACACACTACTCTACTGTTATATATAGTGGACACACACTACTCTACTGTTATATATAGTGACACACACTACTCTACTGTTATATATAGTGACACACACTACTCTACTGTTATATATAGTGGACACACACTACTCTACTGTTATATATAGTGGACACACACTACTCTACTGTTATATATAGTGGACACACACTACTCTACTGTTATATATAGTGGACACACACTACTCTACTGTTATATATAGTGGACACACACTGCTCTACTGTTATATATAGTGGACACACTACTCTACTGTTATATATAGTGGACACACACTACTCTACTGTTATATATAGTGGACACACACTACTCTACTGTTATATATAGTGACACACACTACTCTACTGTTATATATAGTGGACACACACTACTCTACTGTTATATATAGTGGACACACACTACTCTACTGTTATATATAGTGGACACACACTACTCTACTGTTATATATAGTGACACACACTACTCTACTGTTATATATAGTGACACACACTACTCTACTGTTATATATAGTGGACACACACTACTCTACTGTTATATATAGTGACACACACTGCTCTACTGTTATATATAGTGACACACACTACTCTACTGTTATATATAGTGGACACACACTACTCTACTGTTATATATAGTGGACACACACTACTCTACTGTTATATATAGTGACACACACTGCTCTACTGTTATATATAGTGGACACACACTACTCTACTGTTATATATAGTGGACACACACTACTCTACTGTTATATATAGTGGACACACACTACTCTACTGTTATATATAGTGACACACACTACTCTACTGTTATATATAGTGGACACACACTACTCTACTGTTATATATAGTGACACACACTACTCTACTGTTATATATAGTGGACACACACTACTCTACTGTTATATATAGTGGACACACACTACTCTACTGTTATATATAGTGGACACACACTACTCTACTGTTATATATAGTGACACACACTACTCTACTGTTATATATAGTGGACACACACTACTCTACTGTTATATATAGTGGACACACACTGCTCTACTGTTATATATAGTGACACACTACTCTACTGTTATATATAGTGGACACACACTACTCTACTGTTATATATAGTGACACACACTACTCTACTGTTATATATAGTGACACACACTACTCTACTGTTATATATAGTGACACACACTACTCTACTGTTATATATAGTGACACACACTACTCTACTGTTATATATAGTGGACACACACTACTCTAACTGTTATATATAGTGGACACACACTACTCTACTGTTATATATAGTGGACACACACTACTCTACTGTTATATATAGTGGACACACACTACTCTAACTGTTATATATAGTGACACACACTACTCTACTGTTATATATAGTGACACACACTACTCTACTGTATATATAGTGACACACACTACTCTACTGTTATATATAGTGGACACACACTGCTCTACTGTTATATATAGTGACACACACTACTCTACTGTTTATATATAGTGGACACACACTACTCTACTGTTATATATAGTGACACACACTACTCTAACTGTTATATATAGTGGACACACACTACTCTACTGTTATATATAGTGGACACACACTACTCTACTGTTATATATAGTGGACACACACTACTCTACTGTTATATATAGTGGACACACACTACTCTACTGTTATATATAGTGACACACACTACTCTACTGTTATATATAGTGACACACACTACTTCTACTGTTA